>JAVFBX010207324.1:0-12182 GCA_034783855.1 Mopalia kennerleyi
ATTGGATTTTCACCACATTTACATATTCGTAATCCTGAGTATTTAGGCTTTTCAAAAATATATACATATATATGGTAGACTTATATTCGTCTTCATAATAGGCTAAACACAACAGGTATTCTGAAAATCGACCAAGGGGTCCAGCAAGACCTTAAGGAGCAGCATCTTGTCGATTCCACCAATATCAAACTGAAAAGGAAAACAACTGTAAATAGAGGACGAACACCACAGTGCTGAAGTTTCGCAATATCAGATGGGATTGGAGACACCTCGTCGTATTGGTTATTTTCAAAGTAGTATAAGTGTTTCAGGGCATGCAACGCTTGTTAGCAAATGTGTAATAAGATTTTAAATCCGCCACCACGTTTGACCTTGTGTGAGTTGTCGTTATTACTATACCGTTTGTAGAAGATAGAATTCTATAGGAGACGGTACCATGTCTGGAATTAAACCAGCGCTATATTTCTGTCTGGAAATATTTAACCCCGTATTACGGCTATATACAGAGTTATTGTACATAGATGATAAAATATCTCAACCGGAGAGAACTATCAAGCTAATTCAGATTGCGCGAAGGTTTCCGAAGGTTGTAGAAGATATAACTCCTATACTCCTATATTTGTGGTAGTTATATAGAGGCTTTCCGAAGGTTGTAGAAGATATAACTCCTATATTTGTGGTAGTTATATAGAGGCTTTCCGAAGGTTGTAGAAGATAGAACTCCTATACTCCTATATTTGTGGTAGTTATATAGAGGCTTTCATGGAGCTGTTTTTAAATAAAACTGGTTGGGGATAAAATTGTGTCAAAAAAAAAGCTGCAGTGTAAAGAATAAGCTTATTGGTAGATTTAATAATTTTGGTTGTCATTGAAAGATACATCGGGTAAAATCATTTTATTATCCAATGGTTGTTAACCGACAGAATAAAGCGGCCGCAAAAAAGTCCTATTTTGTAGGCGGAGGGTTCAGAGGGAGATTCTCGTTGCCATGGTGCTCTTGGGTGTAGGGGGCACCATGAAGTCGATCTGTTTGTGAAGTATTCATTTTATTTCTGTGATTGACTTTTTTTTGTCAGGTCCTGTGTTATCAGTGGTCTCGAGGGACGGTTACTTCACAGAGTTTGCGATCACGCCGCCATGAGTGAAATAACTTTCAGTAGGGAACCATACCTCAATCTAACAGACCAACAAATTTGTTCTTTACATTGTCAAACCTACACTATATTAACGTTAGAACTGCCAGAAGAATCGACATAATCCATGAAGTTGACCAGAGCGCAAACACTTACTTCCATGTAATTTTGTTAGAAAACAAAAGGACGATTTAAAAAAATAATCTGTGTGAATAGGTTTCAGTGGTTATTTGCTTTCACATTAGCATATAAAAAATGCGGAAACCAACATAAATAACCCACTTGGCTGTTGAAATTCCCAATTTAATACCTTTGAATGAACACCAGTCTGTTATATTTTACAATAAAAGTTGTCCATATTAAAGTCTGAACGGACAAAGTAATGGAAAAAAAACTAATAGCCTGTCAGGATCTGGAAAAAAAAAACAGGTGAAAAGCATCTGCCTGTTTTAAATGTATATGTGCTCTATAAATCTTCCCTTTGCGTGACTATTACCTCTCTGAACATTAAAGATTTACATACAACAGTTTGTGCTCACAAAATGTGACAGTAACACAAACCCGACTGGAATATATAAAGAGGCTCATTATTAAATCAATAGCACTTCTTATTATCCGTCAACCAAATTCGTTGTGTTCTGATTGGTCAATGTGCAGGGGGGGCGGGGGTAAAAACACGTACACCCTCGGAGATTTCGAATGTCACAAGAGTTCAAGGGTAATATAAAAACAAACATGGCCGCCTACGCTTCAAATTTTATTTTCGAAATTAAATAAAACTTGTTTTTGAAATCAATTTTTGGTTGACACAGAGATAGTGAAAAACATATCTGCTTTATAATCGCTAAATTTAAATGATGCTAAATTACCAGAAACCTGGTATTTGCCCTGTTTTTTTGCAGCGTCATTGGCCCTTTCGAAGATGCTGTGAAAGCTGTGTTGTCATGACAGCGCTAGTCATCAGGGGAGGTAACTTGGAAAGCAAACAAAGATCATAAGGTCATAAAAGTCCGTACACCTTTCGAAAAACGTCAATAACTAATAGTATCATAGCTTGCTGTCCAATATAAATAAATTTCAATCCTGGTCATAAATTGCTTCAGACTTCACTCTGTCATAGATACTTAGGCAGAGCGGTGTTCTCACATCCAAATGGACACACTGAAGTGAACAATTTCTTAATTTGGACACTGTTTTGAGAAACTTCAACATGCAGGAGATAGGGAAACTATTAGAATTGGACACCCAGTTACTTACAAAATGAAGCAAAATGATAATATTGGACATCATACTGCATAGCAACCTGTGTAAAATGATGACCAACTATGATAATCCAGTTACTGTATGTTGATACCATCCTTAACACAGACTGTCATGTTACAGATAACACATTATCACATATGCGGAAACAAATTTGTATCGTATATGGACATCTATTTTATAATAAAGTAGCATTAATTATCTGAAATTCTCAGAACTTGCAACTGACGACCCTGTTGATAATGTTAGCACCAATATCCACTGACTGCTTCCAAACAGCTATGGAATCCCTTGTCAATGTTGACGGAGTCCATTAGTATACAGTTTGTGTGTGTCCTGCCTTCACAGTTATCCATTTGTCACTTGCATACCTCCTCAACAAGTTCCAACAAACAGATACAAGCCGCTTGATTGATTGGTACTTAATGCCATGCCCAAGGGTATTTCCTTTTATGTCAACCATGAGTTCCAACAATAATTGAACCTAGGACATCTAGAAACAATAGCCTGGATTGCAAGTTAATACAGCATTGGTACGCTGCAAACAAACTGAACAAAGTCAATGGGGCCTATAATAACATTTTTAAGGCCATGGGTACCCATCCACTACTCCAGGCTGTATATTTTCTTCCTCCACAAATAAAAGATACGATGTTTGCTGAGGATGGCCAGATGACAAGACACTGGCGTAAAATAACCTAAGCTTTGTCAGTTGACCGACTCAAGGGTTAAGTTCTACTTCTTAACATTACTGTTTTGGAGGTCAGTCTGTTTGAGCTATACGAAGTACTCAAGTATCTGCATGTGTCATATATACTCATATATTTATTATATACATATTCATTTGTGATAACTTTAAATCGAAATCTCTGTAAATCAAGATCTTCTCTGAAACACGCCTTAAATACTTTATCTGGAACATGAGATGATTGTGACCGTCCAATGTGTAAACAAACCTAGTATTTATGTAATTTGTGATTCAATTTTAATCTAGACACCGATTATTGTGTATAAATTCTCAGCCACTTATGGTTTGTTTGTTTGGGGTTTATTGATGTACTTAAGGTTATTTCACTCACATGTCAGCCCAATGGGTGAAGGAAACCATCCCAGAAATGACTGGCAAAAAAACAAAAACACCGCAGGACAAATACAGGACACTCACGGGACAATACAAAGACATCACAAACAGGAAAAATCCCTCCAACCACCAGCCAGCTGGATATGGAAGATTGAGACAAAAAAACATAAAATACACAAATAAACTCATAAACGATGACAGTATAAAATCTAGGAGATGCAAAATGTGGTGAAATTAAAAATCCCATCCATTATTACAAAAGGAGGAATCTACAAGTAAAATATCAATATAAACTGTGAATTTGTTTTGACATTTATAGTTCAGAACACATACACCAATAAATGATCGAGGAAACAGTTAAAATACTTACTGTGTTAAAAAATAATTCCAGGAAAAATAAAGTACCATACATGTAAAGTGCAAACAACTTGTATGAATTCATATAAATTAGAATACCAATGAGACAGGAAATCAGTCAGGTGAATAAAGTTATGGTGCATCTTGGAGTAAAACAATGTACTTGTTACTGGAAAAGATGCACACCTGCTGTATTTGAGACATTCAACATTGACAGCATCTGTTCTCAACGCCTCTAGGGGTTCGAGCAGAATTGACTGGATGATGTCAACGCTGCATGTGCATTCCATATGATGTCATGATAGCTATATTTTGGACTGCTTTGTCAAGTGATATATATATATATATATATTTATATACTGAATATCAATTAGTGAATGGCCTGCATTACATTTGATAAAATCGCAAATTGATTGATTAGTGTTTTATGTCACATTTTACAGTGGTATTACAGTTACAGTCTCGCAGGAGGTGAAACTGATCGGTTAGTGTTAAGTGCCACATTTAGTGGCATTACAGTGACATTGCCATAAAGAAAGGTACCTTTATTTGAGCAAAAAATTCATGGTCATTTAGCCGGGAGTTTCTGTAGCTCAGTTGCTTAGAGCAATGGCCATGTTTGCTGAGTTTGAATCCTGGTGGAGGATTCTTTACCATAGACCCCTATCTAATTGATACCGGACTGCTGTCCAATAAACATTATCACACAGGCACTATCCAATTGTCAAGTGCAGTGTTCAATAGAAAGTTTCATTCTATGTTCTGAATTGGGATATTAGATTAGGTAATTTTACATTTGTCAAATGAAAGCTCCATATTTTCTGCAATAAGTCATAGTTTGTTCACCTCAATTGTGTGTCTGATCAATATGGCTGGGCATTTAACATAATGTACCTGAGAGAAATAACATTACAACCAAACACACTCTAATATCTGTTTACATTGAAGTATGTGAAAATCAACAATTGAATAATTCAACAATAAAACATCAAATACAAGCAAGCATTTAACACTTACTAACAGATCTGAATGTGTGCCACCGCGAGCTGGTTGTTCAGACTGGAGGATATTTGTCTGTTTTTAATCATATGGTAAATACAGGGTGAGCTGTGGGAAGAGCCCTCGGGGAGAAATTAGTTTGATCTCTAACCAACATTATAACCAATGGAGGACGCTAAGTAAATATTAACAAACACTAATGGCCATATGTATGAGGCGTCTGGCGATAAAACAAATGTTGCCAGAGTGTGAATTAAGTATCTTACACAAGGATGACCCAGTCCATTGTGGCCATCACCCATTGCACTGGTAACATTACACCTAACACTGATACATCAGGTCACACCAGCCTTCAAATCTCACATGGTAAAAAACAGAAACGCTGAATCTGATCTCTCTCTCTCCCAAACTGCAGTGGATAGCTGATATCAATCGCCAATGTAATTAAGGGGAAAACTCTGAGCAAATAGAATCTAGCCATTTTGAACAAACAGTTTGTGTTTTGCTTTCATCAAATTGGTCACCTGATGTCAAATCTACTTTTACTTAAAAAAAAACCCTCCAAGCATGAAAATAAATGTTCACCATTTCTTTATTTTTCATTATTTTTCAGAGGAATTAAGGAAGACTTTCTGAAGTAGATCATATATCAGCAGGTGAGTAAGAGTACTTTATTGTATTATTGTATAGTACATGTATATCTAAAACATACATCATTAGCTTCTATTCTTTCTGTACCCTGTTATATGTATTTATGCATTATTCATCAATTGATTGTGATTTAACGCCATATAATTTGACTCATATAAAGGTGTACATGACCAATGAGGTAAGAAGACCACAAGCAACAAACAAAGACAAGACATGATAGGACAATAGCAGGACATTCGTAGGACACAATACAGATATATCATACACAGGTCATCAAGCTCACTCCCAACCCTCTGCCACAACTTAATTATCAAACATTATAGTATTTTTTTGTCTGTTGCTTGTAGGTCTACATTATACTATTATTCCCACAGCAATCCCATGTATCCATGGGCACATTTGATCTGATGTGTATTAAGTTTACTATCCTTTATACAATTAGGGCCTATTGAGTTATAGACGGTGGTCAAGGTTTATATTGAGTAATAGACACCAGGCATTGATGGAGGTCAAGGTCTATATTGAGTAATAGACACCAGGCATTGATGGAGGTCGAGGTTTATATTGAGTAATAGACAGGTCGAGATGACAATGACAATTTATCTCAAATGAACAGAAAACCTGTTATACCGCTATATTTGCTTTCATTTTAACTTTGACGCCTGTTGAAATAGACAAAACCTGTAAGGTCCAGAAAGTGTATAATTATAAAACCTGTAAGGTTCCATCAACGACTGACCATACTGAAAAGGGCTCCTTTAAATTTACGTTTCTGATATTTTGTCATTAAAAAATAGTATATGTAAAGACAATTTGTTTTAGATAAAACTTGTCCAAACTATGTAGCAAAGATTGGAAATTTAGAAGTTTGAGGTTGTGGCGGCCATGTTTGTTTCATATTACATGTACTTGTAAATTATGTTAACAAATGAACTAATAAAACATTACACATTTGCTTCAAAGAAACTAAGGTTTAATTTATTTGCAGATCATTTGAACAACAAGGTGACAAACTATAATTGATTCACGACACAAACAATGACAGTCACAGTTTGTATAATGAGAATGGAGTTTGACCTATTGCTCATACACTTTGGGAAAACATGTTCTCTTGATTGACTTTCCTCTCTTATGACCTAATAACAGAATGTGAGGTTAATTTGAACATGTCGTTCAATTGTGTAACATGTTCAACTATTAAGGAATCAATATTATTGAAAAAAATTGTTTGCTTGTTTTATGGGCTAGAAAAAACCTCTTACGGATGAATTGAATAAATTGGTCTGAATCCTAAAACTGGGAATCAATATGAGTAAAGTGCTGTTGTTGAGGCAATGATCAAATATAACAACCCTTATATTTGAATGTGTGTAAGCAGCTTTCAAACAATTTATAAAACTATAGAACATTAAAAAACATTTGATGATAGAAGTCACTTGGGATGAAAGGATGATAAAGTTAGAGCTAACCAAGCCAGTAAACAGTCGATTTAATAGAATGTATTATTGAGAGGAGGAAATGCAAACCATTTTTCATGCCACATAAACTTATATGGCGGAAATACTTTGGTTGATATTTGGGGAAACTAGTATATAATATTTCTCTCCATTAAAAGTTCAATGCGTATTATTCCTTCGTATATATTTTCTATAAACAACAATCTTGAGAATTACCAGCAAACTTCATTATGTACATGTAAGATTTAATTTTTAGGTAAGTGGGTCCAGATAGTTTATCTGGCAAACTCATACCCATTTATGATTTCACCTAGCATGAATAAGACGCACATCCTTCAAAATTTAAACATTGCTCAATAAGCAACTTATAACATGACAAGACATGTTGATGGAGAGTAACTTCCACTTATAATACACCATAAACAGAGTTTGTCTTCCACAAACAACAGGTGCCCAATGAGGGTGGATACTGTGAAGGCGGAATGACTATGGCATGAAATGTCCACCATACATTGAATTCACCCAATGAGGGTGGATACTGTGAAGGCGGAATGACTATGGCATGAAATGTCCACCATACATTGAATTCACCAAATTGACTCCTACAAGATAATCAAAGCTCTACACAAACTAAGCTTGTTTGTTTGTTTGATTAGGGTTCAAGGCCGTAATACGGTAATTCCCTCATATGACGGTGTGCCAGCCCGATGAGTGAAGGAAACTGTCCTGGACACCATTGGCAACTCACAAGGACAGGATAATCATAGGACATTATACAAAGATATCGGCTTCATGTTGCCCCGTATCTCTGAAAGTATCATTGTTCAATCCTGCAGTGAATGTATACAATCTATCTACTTAGGCTCATTTTTGTTATTATTTTGTTAATTTGCACTTCGCATTAACATTGCCTTTGTAAGATGACTAAATGTGAACAATCTGTTTAGAGATTGAGAGAAATAATACAAATTTAATCAAGGTGCTTATAACTCGAGAATGAAGCGAAATGCACAGGTGTTACTTTCTTACTACCTGTATTTACCTGGGGCTTTATTCCAGGTAATCCACTTGATGTATCAGATGGGTAAAGGTCTGTGCCAATAAGTTCACTGACCCAGTGCCATTGTTATGTGCCAACAGATCAATTCCCAACACCCTTAACACTCGATTCTCTGATGACATGTGCTATAACTACATGTATAAAAATATCTATGTTTTTCTTTAATGTTATGATTAGCTAAGTGTCTCGTTCCACAGCGGTGAATAAAGCTTGTCCTGGCACTTTTTCATATGAAATAATATAAGATAACATTTCAAATCCATCCACATCATCTGACTGACCTCATACCTTTACAAATATGAAAGAATAATATGCAGGTATTTATAATAGTTTGATGGAGATAAATAAGAAAATGATAAATATAAAATACCCAGAAGGAAGCATATGATAAATAAAGAAGTAGAAGATGTCAAAAACAAACCATACATGCAGATTCAAAAATGGAGAATTTTTTAAAAAGACAGGAAAATACAATTTAAGATACAGAAATATAATAAATATGTAAAAGTCATAGTCAAACTCGTTATTTAATGTCGGTGATAAATACAAGAAGCATTAGCTTAGTGTTAAAGCAGGTTTCATTCAGGAAAATAAAAAAATACATGCTTTAATACATGTATATCTATCTGCTAACATTAAAACATACTATAATACATGTATATCTATCTGCTAACACATAAACATACTGCACTACATGTATATCTATCTGCTAACACAAAAACATACTATAATACATGTATATCTATCTGCAAACATAAAAACATACTATAATACATGTATATCTATCTGCTTACACATAAACATACTACACTACATGTATATCTATCTGCTTACACATAAACATACTATAATACATCTATATCTATCTGCTAACACAAAAACATACTATAATACATGTATATCTATCTGCTAACACAAAAACATACTATAATACATGTATATCTATCTGCTAACACAAAAACATACTATACTACATGTATATATATTTGCTAACACAAACAAATACTACACTACATGATCATGTTCATGTATCTTCTGAACACAAAATATATCTGTTAACTGAATAAATACTTTTGAAATACAAATGTTTGAATCCATCAAAGTGAAACACTGATTTCACTAAGTTTCAATGGACTCCACAGTTGAAGACTATACATAGTCAGTCAATAACTATATGTCAGGTTACAGAATGATGAGAATATGCTGCTATTAGCTCTTTTGTGTTATTGTAAAAATGACCATGGGCTTATTTCCATACTGTTGTATCTTGTATGAGATCATCCCAAAAATAGATGGACAATATAATGTTTCATGAAGGAACTGAATTCGATTTCCCCGACTCATTTGTGTGAAGGGTTATCCCTGGCTGCTGCTGGCTGCCCACATGTCTATCACCTGAACAGGGTTTGTGCCCAACCAGTCAGCTGCTAACAATCAAACAGGTTCTCTGATCAAAGGATATCTATTAAGATATAAATTACCATGGATGGTTAAAGATATTTAGAAAAGAATCATGAAGAATCTCAATGGTGGCCATATTACATGTATTTAGAGAAATTGGGCAAAATGCAACCATATTTCAAATGAAGTTTGAATGAGTTTGGTGAATTTGTCTTAAAGTTTTCTTGCTCTCAACAGATACATACTTGAATGTTGTAAAATATGCATTGGCAGCCATATTGACTATGCAAAAGCTGCCATACTGGTGCGTGGAATATAATCCCACTAGGGTCTCAGCTGAAGTTAGCTACAGTTGAACTCTGATGACAATTTATTAATTTAGATTCAAGTGATAATTCAAATCATATATTTGCATGGATATTGTACGGATAATGATGGCAGCCATGTTAATCAGTAAAATTTAATGTCATACAATCCCTGGCATCCATTTTCTATAGAGGAGTAAGCTACACTACAATGTTTTAACCGATTATACCTGAATTTGTTCCTAAGTTATCAATTTCCTAACATTGATGTTGGACTGTAGGACTCATGGACAGGATGACTTTCATGTCCCCATCTCACTTTACGGGGGCACAAAAATATGACAAATTTTGGATTGGAGAAAGTTTGGTTGGCATTCCATTGGGAGTTAGAAATGACCCTTCTCGTAAAGTGTTATCCCTATCGCCAAAATGTCCCGACTACATTCCCCTGATAAAGCAGGCTCTCTTTTCTGTTTTTACATTTACATCTATCAAAATATATCTGAATTATAAATGGAAATTGGAAATTAAAGGAATTCCCGCGAGGACTGAAATCTTGGATCATTTGTGTTAATGCCTCTTTTGGGGCACAAAGTTACAGCTCTGGCTTCAACAGGAGGTTTTGGTTCTGAGTTATCAAAATACATTTAGAAGTGTTTTTTTATCTTTAAGTTTATGTGCATTTGTGCAATGGACAAAATTACGTAAAACATTTAAATTTTACAGTTGTTTATCAGTGAAGGCCTATATCACACCAAGTAATTGTCTTGCATGTCATGAATAGCTAGATGAGAGATTAGGCAAGCATTTTGTACATATACTTGTATCGTTTGCACCAGTTTTCATGTGAGAATCCAGATATTCCATGCCAAAAGAGTCAGTACATGGGCCATCCCTGCTCCTAATAATGTATATAAAATCATACCAAAAGTCTATCAAGTAGAAGTATGAAACCAGCCATTACCTAGTCTCAAAGGTATTCTGACTTTCAGAGGTCTTTCATAGTGCCATAATGACTCATTGCGCATGAAACGGGGGATACATGATAGACTTCTGATCAAACATAATGGCAAGAATTGACACAGCCCTTGTTAATTCTATGTGATACATTGATAGGTACATAACCTCTAGTTACTATGATTTATGACTGACATGTGAAATCCTGTCATGCTGTTTACATACGGAGTAAACAGGGCCTAATTTAAGCGCCTCTAGTCTGAGCTCACTGTCTCTACCAATAAATCACCTCATCCAGCCTCTCTTACTGTGACTATGCAACAATTCTGTCAAGTGATGAAATTGGAGATAAACATTTAATAAAACAATTACTAGTATTTGGTCAGAAAGTTTCAGTAGTAAATTCGCGAAGGCTTAAAATTAGTAACATTTTGTTTAACTCTTTCGGTGCCAAGTTTCCAAAATTACATAAGTCCAGAGCGCCAAGGTTTTTTTGTTAATAAACATACTATTAATTGAAATTGTGTGTTTTCCTTATTTTTTTAGGTAGACATTATATTTGGTAGGAATAATTCCCATGACCTGCTTTACCAACAATGCAACATTCAAGGTTATTCAAGGTCATGTGACCTTGGCGGCCATCTTGAATTTCCATAATTTTATAAAAAATACTGTTTTATTTGGGATTTTTTTTCTTCACTAAACTGTTTCTCTGAGGGTTTACTGGGAATGCCTGTGTATATTTATACAGATATAATCAATGAGTACTGATCGGGGATTCACCTTTCTTCACGGAAGTGCCCTCGTAGCTAGCGACACCTAGAGGCAACTATGCTAACAAGGTCAGATAACCAGGTAATGCAAAATGTTGACTATAGTCGACTTTGGCGCCGAAAGAGTTAAAGCAATAGGCAGTCCAGGCAATCAACTAACGCAATAAAAAATTTCAAATTTTTTTGACTCAATACAATTTTTTATATTAGTGATTTAAAAGAACAATATACAAATATATGATTTTTTGTTATGCAGCAAGGGGGAGATAAGTACAATGTTGTAAGGCCTTTCAGAGATCTAGCCAATCAGAGGGTGTAAAAACAGTCAGCTGTTTGTGAGAGAGATATACGTAATTCAAGAAAAAAACAAAGGGCTATTTATCCCAAAACCTACTTGAGTCTGGATTGGCTATGGTGGTCATCTGCCCATCCATGTGGAGAATACATTTTGCCTGCCTGTCCTTCTCTCTGTTTACAGAAAAAAAGTTATTTAAACAAAATAGAAACATAATAAATTTGTCTAGAAAATGTTATTCATTTAACCCCTACCTACTTCACATGTTTCTGGAGAGAAATGAAAAATGTATGTGAAAAAAGATATTTATGGGGAGAAATGTATGTGGAAAGAAATGTTTATGGAGAGAAATGTATGTGGAAAGAAATGTTTATGGGGAGAAATGTTTGTGGAAAGAAATGTTTATGGAGAGAAATGTATGTGGAAAGAAATGTTTATGGAGAGAAATGTTTG
>JAVFBX010207357.1:2041-12180 GCA_034783855.1 Mopalia kennerleyi
ATTCAACTTAATCCAGTTCTCATACACCCGTGGTATTTCTCTATCATCAATCAGACGCAGTTTATCATGCCACAAAGTGGAATTTATTTAGAGACACAACAAGCTGTTCAAATTTCCTTTTTGTCGCCTAATGAAGTAGCTATAATTACTCCATGACTCATTCAATTACCCCCATGTCAGCTTCTGAATTGAGCAATTTCTTTTTGTGAGTTTTGCTTTATTGAGTTAGTAATATACTGCGCTATTTACTATTTCCGTCACGGAATCTAATTTGAAACGAAAATTGGAAAAGAAACAGTCAAGATCAGATATGCCGTTCAGGTGTATTTGAACTAATACACGATCTCATTGAATATCGCAATGGAATAACTGTTAGCTAATTGCCAGTTGAAAAGGCCAGGCTTTATTGAACTTCAATAATATAAAACTTGGTATTGGATTGTTGTCTAAAGTGGACTCTGACTTTACCAAATTGGTGAAAATTATCCTCTGGTCTTTATCGTAATTAGGGATTTATTACTCCCAGTGTTTGATTACAAAATCGATTGTGGTTGAAGGGAGATGGCCATTTTCCCCGCACACGGTTGATTGCCTTTATAGGAAGCGACCTGCCATGTTTTAGCCTTTCCATTCTGATTTGACTTATCTTTCCATATATCGCCATTTTGTTCACAATTATTCAAAACGCAACCCTATTTAATAAACGACCCAATCTTCCTACTTTATGACATTTAAATTACACACATCTCTTTGTGACCAAAGTACCAGGTAGAAATCCCACGGCTAGAGTCACAGGAAGGGCTCAATTTATCATAATTAGCGGGGCCTCTGATATGACGCTACATAGTTTTATTTGACTGAACAATTTCCGTGCATATTGCAGTGCCTGCTTGAAATATATCCCTACGCCCGGAATTGACTGTGTCCGTTCACCGCCATGCTTCCGCCAGGTACGTTATCAGCCCATTTATCAACGGGACAATATATCTGCTTAGTAGTCCAGTTATTTTAGAATGAAATTAATTTTGCGTCTGTTAATTGTAATTACATATCAGCGGATGTTAAGCGATTAATTTACTGGACTTGGCCGACAATCCAACTCCACGTGAGACCCATATGTTGGTAAAACTGCTGTTATATATTGACAAATCATTCACTAAGCGAATGTCATTCTCTCCCGTTTTTTCACGCTCAATTAATTCAACTCAAAATTTTACGCCAAATTAAACCTGATAAAGCAAGCGCTGTTATAAATTGGTCACTTCCGGTAGTTTCGAATCTCCCCTGTAGCCAAGCCACAAACTACATACCAATCTATAATGGCTCTATTATCGTCATTTCTAAATCAACCCTGTTGTACACTCTGCGTAAATCTCGCTGACAAAGATAACAACCACCCCGCACGCAACTATAGAGGAGCGACTTCCGAGTTTATATTTTCACACAAAACCTGACTTATAATAGTATGCCAGTTGGTTTTTAAATTGGTAGAAGCTACTAATTGGCACATAATCATAGAAACACGTATAAAAAGGCGTTATTTCGTGATGGGTCGAAGCCTTGCCAAAATTAAATTAAAAAGGAACAGTGTGGAGTCGACAATCTGACGTCATATAAGTGAAATGCCCTAAAGTACTTGTTTAAACACCAATTTAACACACAAACAAACAGAAACATATATAATGAAGGTCGACTTTAGGCTACCGTTTGGCTTAATTTAAGATAATAAGTCCCAAGTATCCGGTAAACTGACACCCATAGGTTTGTTAAAAACCACTTCATTGCGCTGAGTGATACAGGAAAGCTGGAAGTGTGTGCATCTTGATAAGGCAGCTTATTCGTAGCAAAGATTTCCCGCCAAAATTTGACCGAATAAAATATATGATAACTTGTCGCGGAGGGTTGGGAGGGAGTTTCTGTTGCCCTGTGCCTTGGTGCTCTCGGAGCTTAGGGGCGACAGCTGGTTGTAATGTCATTGTACTATATTGTCTTGTCTCTGTTTGTTGCCACTGGTTTTAGAGTGATTTCCTTCGCCCCTCGTGTCGGCACGCCGTCATATGAGTCAAATAACCTGAAGTGCGGCATAACACCCCAATCAAACCAACAACAAACACAACCTTTCACTCTCGTCGTACATGAGAGATCTCACTTGATAGATAAATGATTCCTTATCCTGATGTTGTTGCATGTTGGAATTGTACGAATCGAAGAAGAGATGATCGTCAATACCCTCAGACAGTATAGTCCCTAATGTTAGCATATACCGAAGCACATGCGTGAAGTATTTCCACTTTGCAGCCAAGTAGACCTATAAAGATTTAAATCGCTCTGTGTAAGAAATTATTTAAAAGTATTTTTATTATATCAGTTTTTAAAGTAAATAGAGCAACCTTATGACAGCAGTATTTACACAGATTAGTGGGATTAGTGAGTTCAAATGTTTGTGTTCGACATTATGACACCTAATAATGGATTGATCTCAAAATAACGAAAATACTTTTAATATTCACTTTCACAAACTCCCCAAAAGACATAAGGAAAAACAATTAGGCGAAAGGGAATAGTACAAGCGAATTCCATAAATAAATTCGATTATGTTTGATCATGCAAGTTAAATTTGTCTATAGTTGCCACCCTAAAAACATGACGCATATACCAACACATGTTATAATACCTTCATGGGGGCATCCAAGTTTGACCAAACCTCTCTTCTAGGAGGAGGTGAGAATGTAAATGACAGTTAACATTAACATTCTCACCTCCTCGTAGATAAGAGGTTTGTTGAAAAAAAATTAGAAGTATTATGACATACGTTGTAATATGTGACATTGTACCCAGTTTATAGGCTGGTTTATTCTAAACCCATACCGAATATCTTTTTTGTTACATATTTATCAATGCTTTATATACCATGTAAATGGTCACTACCTTCTCTCGAGATGTATGTAGGTTATCCATAACAATTCGAGATTAAGATCTATTTAGATTATCTAGGGCATGGGATGAATCATGGATTTAAATAAATCAACATCCTTGTGCCAGTGTGATTATTTTCAGAAATATACGAAAACGGATCATACATATTGGCTCAAAAAAAAAAAAAGGGTCTGTATATTAATTACTTTGGGATAACACTTTCTTAGTTTGAACAGATTCTAGTTCAGAAAATTGTGCAGGATAAAACCCGTCCGAGAATCGAACCCACTTCCCATAACGAAAAGACTGTCAATATTAACTTTCTAACAGACACACAAATCATTAGGGTCTATATTTCCCGAACGAAGAAGGCCTTATGTAGTCTTCATAAATGTACATTTTAAGACTTGCCTGGCCATTTACATATTTTAAACTTGCTTTGGTGAGCAATCTAGAACATGAAGAGTTTCATCTGTTTTAATGACTCTGTGCCACACAGAAATAATGGTTCTTTCAGGGTTCTTTAGAAAAGATGGAACCATCTGTATGGATTCATTACAACAAAAAATGTTTTTTTAGAAACGATGGAACCATCTACATGTATATTGAATTATTACGACAAGAACGATTCTTTAGAAACGATGAAAGCATCTATATGGAACCATTATGGCAAACACGGTTCTTTGATAAATACTCGGAACGGTTGCTGTGAACGGTTCCATACGGAAACTCAAAGGGTTCCACCAGCCATGACTGAAGAACCTTATTAAAAGGGCTCCATAAGAGCCATATTTTTCTAAGAGAGCAGTGTTCACCAGTTTGACAAATATATTATATGGTTATGGTGACGTAATTACGCATAGTTACTGCATCTGTTAGTTTGCCAACAGTTTAACTGTTCAGTTTTCTGAAAAGTCGCATAGTATTCCTCTGGGATACTTTTGGGGACCTTTCATGGCATTAAAGTGAACAAAACAAGGTAGCGAGGGTGCTACAATCCATTTGAAACCCTTACAATAGTATTGCATGTTTGTGGATGATTGACTGATTGATTGGTGTTTTACGCCGTGCTCCACTTATATGACTGGGATGTTTTCCAACAATGATAGACACTATCATAAAATGAGAAAATGCATTGATAAAGTTGAAAAGTTTATCTTCCTCCAGTGCTAAATAAAAAAGTATTTATATGCCCCAAACAAACTATATCCTTAGTCAGAGACTCAAAGGGCGTGAAGGTGTTTTCAAGAAGAAATTTTAGCATCGAGTTAATAGATATGTGTAGGACGTTAAATGAAATCTGATTTAGAGGTCAATGAAGAAGCCAAGGTCATCTCTGGAAGCTACTATAGAGGAAAAATATCGAAGAAATGCTGATGCTACAATGAGTGGCCATATGTAGCTTTTGATAGTGCAGTACATTCTAGGTCTAGCCTCGCTAATATGACGCCTCTAAATTTCGTGGAAAAGTCTTTATTTTTTAAACAAAATTGGGATGCCTACAATTCGTTGAAGATTATAATAAACTGGTTCCGATGTGTGGTAACAGTCAGAACCACCCTCATTGGCTATGTTTAATTGCGGTGTGTGAAGTTTAGGGACATTGTAGAAAAATCTTACTCCGGAGTCCAGTTCGGCGAGTAGATGATTAGGCCTACTTTAAGGGACAATATAACAGTGTGTAAATATCGGAGATGGAAATGTACGAGGTTTCTGTCTGTTTTTTCATCAAACACCGTCAATATAAGTCGAAAAATAAATTAAATACCACCAAAATATCAACAAACCAAACACCTAAACAAACAAACAGATAAACGAGTAAACAAACAGCGAACGTTGACGTTTTGACAAAATGTTTAAAAAAACATTACTGGCGTGAGTGTCAAAAGTTAAAGATTTTGTTGGCTTTATGTACTTTGTAAAGTGACAATATCTGCGGTGAATATTTGTTTAACGCCACGTGATCGATCGACTTGACTTGCAAAGAGTTCACGCTCTAGTAAGCCGTTATAGGGTCATACGCGACTGTATATATTTAACAAGTGTGTGGATATGGTTCTGCTTGTAAAACTATATATACAATATACGATCAGCATGGCTTTCAATCACTGCCTGCATTTCTATCCTCCACGACTATAAATATCGTTCAACATACTTTATATAACTCTAATCCGACAGTTGAGGAGATAAAATTATATTTATATCTCAGTACTACCACACGTAGCAAACTTGTAGTATTAATCTGATTAGACAATAACAATTAAGTGCAATTTACTGCCTTCAAAGTCGGTGTAAGGTGTGGACTGCTATTAAAGGGTTTATTTTGATTGATTGGTGGCTTGATTTATTCAAGCTGAAGTTAATGAGTGCATTCGACAGCTTCAACAAGTCTCTATTTACATGTGGTTTCAAAGTTTGATCTAATGGTTAGCTCATTGACTGACTGACTGACCGACTGAAAAACTGACTGGCTGACTGACCGACCGACTGAATAACTGACTGACCGACCGACCGACCGACCGACCGACTGACCGACTGAATAACTGACTGGCTGACTGACCGACTGACCGACTGAATAACCGACTGAGTGACTGATTCCTTAAATGATCATTATTCAGTGACGGAAACATCTCGTAACGGTCAGTAAAGGGGACACTGCAGTCGGTAATCTGACGTTCAAGCGGTCACAATACGTGGCCTTTTCAGTAACGTCATAAAGGATAGAATTGTGTGACGTCATTTCAAAACGCCACTTTCCCGAATGTTGTTACGTGTGATGACCACCTTACAAGGACAAGGATTAGCTCCCTTGTCAACTCTTTGAGGTTCCCTTTGATTTTCTGGTTTTATTAATCTTTAGTTTAAAAACAGAAACTAACGTTTTATGTCTTTGAATTAATGCTAATATTTAATTGTATAGGCGTGGCGAACAACTTGCTGAAAGGATTTATTCATTTGACCGCAGACGAGTAGACTGTGATGGCTATACAACTCTGTTCAAATCCCCTTATAAGTGTGGTCAATTGAAATGCTAATATATGGTAAAATAATTTGCTTCAAGGGTGTACATCTTACAATAAGTAATAAATTTTCTTTAAAATGTTAATATGACCATTACATTATAGAGAAAGCCAAATATTCAGAGTGATGGTCATTTACATAGATTTTAGTTAGAATGACCAAGGGGCATCGGGTGGTCGCATAGACTATGACACTCGCAAAACAATTATCAACTTAAAATAAACAGCTGTCTTTCACAAGAGTTGTTGTTATCAGTTAGCCATCATATATGTATACTTTTTTTAAATGTAGAAAATGTATGAAGGTAACTGGTTAATCCCCCCCTCCCCCCAAAATGAGCCATATTCATTTTAAGCAAGGTGCGACAGCTTATCCCAAATAAACATTTTCGACAAATTAATAAAATAGCTGTCCTGGGTGGTACATATAAAACGCTCGAAATATTTGTCCAAATTCGAACACACGATCAAACTATCGCCCTAACCAACCATTGTAAAGTAGAGATCAATCGATAATCTCTTTCGACACGACTTTGGTTCTGCGGTATCACTGTTTTTGTTTAAGTTTTCTACAGTGAGAGGCGTATTTTCAAGCTGCGATTTGTAGTAAAGATTTCAGGGGAACTCCGTTATTTGCGCAGTTTTGATTGGTCGACGTTTTAGTACCTCTTTGGCGTCCAATCAAAATCCTGCAAATAAGGGGAATCCCCTGAAGTCGTAACTATAAATCATACCGCGAGAATACGCCTTTCGCGCTGTGTGTAGTTATACAACTTACTTCATTATACAGCGCTACAGGGCAACACGAAGCGTGATGTATTTGTATAACGTCCTGTGATTGTCCTGTATTTGTCTTGTCTTCGCTTGTTGCCAGTGGTGCTGATGGTTTTTTCCTTTACCCACGCTATCATGTGAGTGAAATAACTATGGCGTTAAACTTCAACCAACCGAACGAACGAACGAACGAATGAAACAGTTGGAATTGACTGAGTGATACATTCAGATAAAATGCCACTTTGTTTGTTGTTTATATCCACTAATAGCTATCAGGTAAAATCTGTATAACAATATATTTTTCTGTGAAATTTGGATCAATATTATGTCAATTGTCCAATGATTCTCTTCCTAACCAACTCTTCGGGGAAAACATTACTACAGAAATGTATTCATGATAGCAGCGAGTTATTTACGCTGCCGATCCATTTCCAACTCAGAATAAACGAGCGCTCCCTATTGTTTGACCAATATATGCAGAGCAACTGGCGCCAACAACCGCTTAGTTTTGCCGACGTCACAAAATAAGAGTTCTGGGGCCACTTTCACAAAACGTCGTACGACAAATAAATATCGTACGATAAAATTACGTCGTTAAACTATAGCGTAAAAATATCGTACGATATTTATTGGTCGTACGACATTTTGTGAAAGTGGCCCCTGGCTCTGTATCACAAAATGTCGTACGACAAAAAACTATCGGACGATAAAATTTCGTCATGATGAACTATATGCGTAAAAATATGGTACGAGATTTTGTGAAAGTGTCTCAAGGCAGTGAAAATGGCCTTTGAAGTTAGTAAATAAATCTATTCTATTTATTAGGTAACGTTAGTGCACAGTTCACATCTTTGTTGATTTTTTTTCTTTTGCGACCAAATGCGCCCGTTTACCCAGCTATATATGGCTTTATTTAATACAATTCAGACCCCATTCCCCTACGGTTGAAGAGTTCGTTAAAAAACACGCAACCTCCAAACAGAAAGAAAACTAGTCATAAGTGTGAAAACATAAATGCAGAGATCTTGTGATAAACTTCAAAGTAAAACCCCAAGCTCACGCGGCGCTCTGAAATTGTGTTGATCCGAATGTACAGAAAACCTGCTGTTAGGAACGAATGAAGCGTCAGTTTGAATAGGTTTCTTTCCATTGAGATGAAGTAAATGTATCAGTTTGCCAGGCCGTCTGTGGTTAAATCACCCATTCTTTGCCCTTCTGCCTATCCTTATATTAAAAACGCCTACTAACAAGCGACAAGCCGGCAGAGTGTTTTTGAAGCTTGAATATAGCAACGTTGTATGGGAACATACGCTCTACAAACACCCCTGTCAAAAACCTCGTTCTGGAATCTTTTACAGGCTTTCTCGTGATTTCCATTTTTCTCAGTTTTGATTATTTTTTTGTCTCTGTCGTCTATTGAAGGTTGTAATTACTGGCGACCGAATCAGTTTTTCTTTAGTCACGCTTGATTAACTCTGCACCAATTAGCAGTGAGAAGGCGAAGCTGACCTCGCGATCAAGTCGCAATAAACAGCCAATACCCGCGTTAAGAGCGTCTTTTTTCCGCGAGTGGTCCTCGGAGAGAGCATTGTCTAAGTAGTGCGCTGGATAATTGTGACTGTATCGTGCCTTTAACAGCCCAGGCTTACCTTGTCACCGCAACTCCGATCGCTGTCTCGCTATCTACATTGCAAGCACGTGGCTGCGCGTATTATCATGTGAAAATGGAAAGTTAATGAATAACTGTATCCCTTCACGGGGACAGAAGAACAGTTTTTGTGGACTAACATGTTTGGTCGATCTCCACTAAGCCCAGGCAGCAGGTCAGCCTTTAGAAAGCATGACCCTAAGTGTACAAACAGCATCAATGGAATCACAGACTATCAGGACGACTCATATGAGGCGAAGGATTTTACGCTTAAATTTACCCCGAAACAAATGGAGAGGACCAGTCCTAAGCGAGACCTCGGTTTATATGGAGACAATGTGAACGATACCCGATGTGCCTTTAATTTTCGAAAAGTTAACGATAATGTGAACAATAACTGTGTTGCCACTCCAGTAGATGCTGATGATGTTGGGCTAGTGAACGCGTCTCCCAGACATAGTGCTGCGACTTCTTCCGATGATATTGATCACGAATTGTTCAGTGATCGTGAAGATAGCGAGGATAGCCACAACGATTCGCGCTCTGATGACTCCGATAAATCCCATTTTGCGGATAGGTATTCGGAAAGTTCCCGGAGTCCGACGACCCCTCGGACAGCAGCTCCCCGGGAGATCCAGACCACCCCCTCATCATTCAGTGTCAGTGATATACTCAGTAAACCGTCCAGTATTCGCCGATCCGCCGAGGATCTTACATCGCCCAGGCAACCGGTGTGGCCCCAAGTGGCCCCTCACCCCTGGTTCCCTAACGTCTCAACGTTTACAGCATCATCTAGTGAGTATGATCGATGCTCCTTATGCACGTTTACATTACAAACATGCATGATCCACATGGTATCTTTAGTTTAGTACGAGAGATCGCTTATTTGAAAAAAAAAACAACACTTAACCAAAACAAATGATCATAATATATCAAAACATCAAACATTAATAAGGAGCCGGTTTATGGAGAAAGATAAATATATAGATTAAAAATTATTTCAATAATATTTGATTTATATAGGTAAATAAAAATCGGTAAGCCTTTTGGAAAACGCTAGTATAAATGGATACAAGGAACTATGGTTGTTACTATACGGGAGTACTCAGTAGTCCGAGAGGTTGACGTGTGACAGCTAAGTTTGGTTAGTTTTGACGCAACGCTTCCTAACCATATTTAATTGATTAACAGTCATTTCGGATTTGCTCTGGAACTTTTAGTCTGACTGTTTTAGAACTGTGTAAAAAGTTGAAAGTTACATTTTCTTTGACATCGCATTATAGACATGCAGCTTTGCCATTTGCATGACTGGAACGGGATACCTTTATCTCTGACCATGGCTATATAGACTTTCAGTCTGAATTTATCTATGGAGCTTGCCTCTAAATACAAAAATGCGTCATTTTTTTTGTCATACCAATGCAAATAATATTCAAAATTGAAGATGTATAAAGTTGCCTTATTTACTGAACTCATACTGCCTCCTCTAGCATCTGTTTGAGTGACGTCATGGTCACTTTATTGTGTGAAATAATATAAGACTCTAACTTCTTTATCAGCAAGAAAGCTTCAAAAATGTATTTTGACTTCAAAAAGATCTGTGTCTATCCATACTGATTTAATAACATTAACAACTATTTGTTTTTATTACTCTTTTAGAAACGATGGAATTATACTATTTCTAAAATCATTCGAGAGCTCAACACTGCAGAAGAGACAACCTTTAAACAATTTCATCTCACCTTAAAAGTGCTATACTGTAAGCCTAGCCAAATCACAGT
>JAVFBX010207368.1:0-12180 GCA_034783855.1 Mopalia kennerleyi
AACAGCATTTTCTATGGCCCTAATCCGATGTTCCCGGTGTATTTAACACTAAAAGTATTTTACAGAACATTTCTTAAAAAGTATTGGTTCACAAATGATCAACTATGTCCAATATATATTTTTCCATAGTTTGTTTTATTAACTCTTTGTTGGTGTTTACTTCGCTAAATTTAAGTAAAATAATAAACGGGTTTAATATTATTTCAATACGTTTTTGGAATGATGTCCGACACTCCGGCTTAAGTCAGTTTTCAATTGTTTCAGTATCTAAACAAATGCGTGGTATTGGTGACACGTTAAATATTGTCATACCTATATTAGGAAGTGTATGTTAAGTTTCACAGATGTATAGAATATATGCGAGTAATGTCAAATTAACTATTTTTTTTCACTGTGCAGAGTGCTTTCTAATCGCGTTTTTATTTCCCAAGGACTTATCAGTAACGAGCAGTGGATAATCGACAGCGACATATAAACCTAGTAGTTTTAATTAAATTATACTTGCAAGGTGATTATATAAAATAAGTATACATCCGGCTAGAGCATTGTAAATTCTCCCTTCATAAGTTAAAGTTGTCCATTAATGAATAATAGTTTTCCAAAATGAATATACTAAGGGACGGTGTGAGTAAGAGTCTTGTCTTCATTGAGCACACATATAGGTCTGATCTGAGGAAACATAATCCAGCAACTCTTTCCATACTATAATTTTTCTATCTCTGTTTATCAATTGGGTCTGACGGTCTTACAAATCAAAATCTCCCACAATTAACAGACCCCAACTACTAGACCGTCTAGTAGTTGGGGTCTTTGTTAATTGTGGGCGATTTTGATTGGCTAGACCTTCAGACCCAATTGATAAACAGAGAAAGAAAAAGTATGGGCATTTCTAGTAGACCTTAATATGTGTTTTGGGGGATTCGGATCTACAGTCTACATGTTGTGTGCAATAACAGTACCGGCGATAAATAATAACAAATTTACTCTGATTTCTTCAACTAAATGTCACTGTCTTTTGCAGGTGATTTGATTCAGACATGGAACCTTCATGGCTCGGATGGTGAGACAGCCGTTATGTCACAACTGCAGCTAATTTATAGTCACAAAAACACGATATTGTTTCTTTCCTAAATCTTAAACCAATATCTACATATTTAGTTACCCGTGAGCAATTACTGAATTGTGTGCTTTTTTTGTGTTTTGGGTGGCGGGGTTGGGTGTGTATAGGAAGGGGGGGGGCATATCCCCTGAGAAAGATGCAATCAAAGATCATTCATTCTTCTAGACCGTATAGCGCATCAATGGATAGACAACAGGATACATTTTAAAAAACGATATTTCTTCTAGAGCTTCTAGAGCCTCAATGGATTGAGAACCAAGATAAACTAAATAACGCCCATTCTTCGAGACGTAGACTGTATAACACGTCACTGGAAATACAACAAAGATACATTAAAAGAACGCTCATTCTTCGAGACTGAAAAGAACCTCAATTGAAAGACAACCAACATACAATCAAATAAAAAAAATTAACCTAGACCGTTCAGAGCTTCCTAAGAAAGACAACAAAAGAAAATTAATTTAGTATCCTATTTCTGTGAAACTGTCTGCGGACTCAGAGCTCGGCATATCATATCATGACATTTAATACCTTACGTACAAACTACAAAGTGTATATATCAGAACAAACATTAACCTGTGTGGTTAAATGACATGTTAAACACTACCCTGTAAGAACCATAGCGATCCTAAGCACTTAAAATATGTTAATACACCAATAAATAACTAAATCAAAATAGAAACATCGAAAAAACATAATATCAAATTTAGTTTCTTTTTCAAAATGAACCAAAACATATAGGAAAATGCAAAATAAAGTTTATTTTTGTATCTTTGTGGAACCCCCGTTCAATGATGTCCTAAGCAACGAACTTATTTTGCTAACTGTCAATCGAGCCTGGCCGTGTAAGCCTTGGAAACATACGTTTCCACAAGTGAAAGTGCGTACAGACACTCGTTCTCTTAACATAGGTTCACCTTTGACCTACCCCATCGTGGGGGCCCGGTTCTACTTTTTAAAATTTTACCCGAGAATTTGGTTTTATCGCAGCAATAATAACGTCATAGAAACTGGATGTAAAAAGTTAGTCCCTTTACTTCTGGTCTTAAGAGCAATACCTTATGGTTAGTGTCATTAAGCTTTAAGATCATATTTTGACGCTGCTGTCCCTAACATATTTGTTCCAAACATATTACTGTGAGAATAATGCAGACAGATATGAGACAGCAGCGAAGAGAACCGAAAGACAAGTTTACACAGGAAAGTGATAGACATCTTTCCTTCTGTTTTTTTTTTCTTTTTTCTTTTTGCTCTTGTATAAGCTATATAATAGCATTTTGACTTGCAAAACAAGCCTGGTTTGTTCAACAAGTACACAAGAAATGTGTTGCTTGTTTCTTTGTTTGTTTCTTTGTTTGATTGCAAAACTGTTTCATATTTTTGATCAGTCACCATTCGAATGCATGCCTGAACAGCCTCGGCCATTTCCGTCCCGTAGATAATGTACCGGTACGGAATGTGTCGAAGGATGTTCCGACATGCATTTGAATGTTCAGTATATCAGAGAGACAGACTCCTGTTATCTTTTGTCTGGAAAAAGTCCCGCTGACTGCCATTTTTTTATGTTATTCAATACGTCTAGTTTAGATCCAAAAGCAGCTCATCTATCTGTGCCTGTGTTAATATTTACCCTGTTGAGTTCATCCATTCAAATGTACTATTATATTATTTGAGTCCTGCATTTAAGTTTGAAATACCATATATCTGCTGTTCTTTGTCGACATAAAATAAAAAGGATTGCCCTGAGCTATTACGTTTGTGAATTGCTTTTTTTTATATATATTTATATGTATTGGTGGTTCTTGTCCTTAAATAATCTGTTACAGATGGTAGTTCATATAGTAACATGTACTTCTGTCCAATACAGGTGGAAAAAACAATTCTCGCTTGTGTTTAATTTTTTAAACAGATGTATACCAGTTATGTATGCAACGGAAGTGTAGATATATACGAGAAACCAGGGGTTGAAGATTTGTTTCATCCAATCGATGGGCTCCGAGCCTCCGTCAAGTTTGACATAAAACTATGCACCTCAGCCTCTGCCACTAAATGTGTATATGCTTACACATTAAACGTGAAGCAAGAAATACCAGATATTCGCAAAATGTTTTCGTTTTTTTTTTGTGTCGGACTAAAATTCTCCAAAGCTGATCAATTTAAGTCAGGGCTTACATGTGAACATTACGTCAGGATCCACAATTATCAACGTATATTGATGCAGTGTCTTTAGTCTCTCAACCACATTCAAAACAGGGAGGTCATCTGTTAATGCAATGGCAGCATTAATGCTTGGGAGAGATTTGTGAATTGTTTTGACCCCAAGTGTGTATTATTTACATCAGGTAGTGGTCTTTGTTTTATTTTGTCCTTCAGAGAATTTAAATCTTGTGCAAAAGATAAAATAAAGGCAAATAAACCACATGAATTAAGTTAATATATAATAAGCAACCGGATAGCGATTCAACAATTTCAAAAAGTCAATGTTATGCGAAACATATAATTGTATGGTACAAAGACAATTATCAATGAAAATCATATCCAAATTCAACTGACAAACGTTTGCTGGTAGATAAGTCGGAAAGATGTGGTATGTGTTTTGACGACTTTTCAGTTTCTTGAATACTATACGATTTGAACTGAATGCAGGAATCATGTCTGATCTATATATAGTTTTAAAGCTTGTGTGTTCGGCAATACATTAGAGTTGAGACAACTACCATTAGTCAAGTGTCGTTATATCGTAAATATGTATCCGTCAGAGTGTCATTACATTGCGCATGGGTCTCTCCATACTGTGACTGGATGTCACTATACCGTGACTGAGTGCCATTATACTGTGACTGAGTGACAGTACCGTGACTGCATGTCAGTATACAGCGATTGGGTGTCACTATACCGTGACTGGGTGCCATTATACTGCGACTGGTTGTCATTATACCGTGGCCGGGTAAAATGAAATTACAGCCGGTGGGGTATTAGATCTAATGACATTATCAACGTGACTGTGAAATGATGTTAAGTTTCTCTCTGGGTTGTTTCCCTTACACAGAGACAGCTTTGCTAACCTCTCGCAAGCCTTTGATTAGGTATTAGGGCATGTTCTGGCATGTTAAAAGCAAAATGTTAATCTGAACAGTTAAGTGTAATTCAGCACAGTTTTGCCATATAAAGGTTATATAAATGTATGCAGAGACTGGTTCTATATGTATAACAAGTGAAGCGGAAAGGCTTGGTCGTTTCAAGTTATAATAATACTTATGAACTCGTATTCAAGGATCTACACAGGAACCAACTGGTAGATCTTGTAGCATTTTATAAACGTTATATTTGTTGAATAAAAGCCACCAATTGAGATCTCAGTGAAACTAAAGGCATCTTCAAAAAGTGTATATTCTGGGCCGGTTGCTCGAAGCACTATTAAATTTCATCCGCTATGAGATGACGTCACTCTATGTTGAAGGTGTATCTCTAATCCTCTATTATTGATTGAGCAATCATTGAGACATTAAGACAATGAAGTAATAAATATCTAGACTCTGCCAACATTTTGTCACATTCCAAATTTCAAAACATTTTTTGAAAAGTTCGGATATTATGATCTACACTGGTTGAGGAACAAGAGTAGCTAAAATAACGAATAATTAAAGCTCTTTTTCTGGGTTAAAAGTTAGTTTAAAGACTACAAATAAATTTGAACATTTAATACACACATAAGTAAGTTTTGAGTCTACATCAATACGACCTCATATGCTTATGGCCGTGGATTTTTTTTTAAAATGTTGCTGAAATAGGCTGGACACAAATTTGAAATACGACCGATTCAGGCTAAGAAAAACACAAATTCAAAAATGTGTTTAGTCAAAATTTTAAATCTATGTTGGCTTTTCATACTCTTTATTTTTTGCCTTAGTAAAGTAAAAGTAAGATAACTTCCTGATATAGGTTACAATTTGCTGATCGGACATTCTCAAATAGAACGTTTGGACACTAATTGCATCGTCATCTTTTTTAAGCAGATGATGAAACCAATTATTTTATATACGTTTTAACAATATTTCTCCCAAAACGTTATATAAGTTGACATCACCAGTTTCAGGGGTTTTCTATATGGCATGGCCTACTTACTTTTTTTGCTATTTTTTTTAAGGGCACAACCCTTAGGGCCTATAAACCTAGTTTAAGTAAAAACATCTCATCGAACTGGTGTGTGATAAGATCTGCACTTGGATACTATGGTATTTAAGAACTGAGTCTACAGAAATATTTGCAGTTCAAATTTTCGCAAAGCAAACAGATCCAGGTTCAATGTAAGCGACATATGCAATAAATTAGAAGGCAAAATATTGAAAATGAAGCTATGAAATTAACAATAATTCAATTAAGAGCGGAGAATCAATATTAGATATGATATTCCTTACTTATGCGGTATTCTTACTATGCCAGCGAATCTAATTTCATTACTCAAAATAACTCAGATCGCTTTTCCGTTTCTCTTTCGGAGCTTTAGGTACCACTTTTTCCGCAATAGGACCTCACATTTCGTTAATCAACCATTGATAATCGAATGCCAACGCATTGTCGATAAGACTAAACGTATAATGCTATGGTAACATGTCATAGATTAATTGGCGTTTAGCGCCATGTAAAACTATATTCTACCGGTGGTTCTCACTAAAATTTTAATTTGAACCTACATATTCCTACGTACGGTAGATAAGATACATAGCTCACACAGGTCAAACTACCATAGGTGTTTTTTTTAACGTTGGACCGACTATTTGGCCATGTGTAACAATACATATACCTGGGTTAAGTAGATCGACAAATCCTCAATGCATTTTATTCACAGTTTGGCAAGATATCAAAATTATTAATGTTGTTGAAGTTTGATAGCCCATTTATGTATGCTTAAAAATGCTAACTGCAATATTGCTAAAAATACAAATTATATTTCCATTCTCTGGGTTACCATATTGCATTTATTCGAAATAAAAACATTAGTATAAAATTTCAACAACAGTGAAAGTAATAAAACATGTACCGGTATTCATTAAAACGTAGCTAAGAATTCAGATATCAATATGAATTGCATTTCATTCATTAATTTACCTTTACAATTGAAAACAAACAAATAGTTCTTTCCATTCAGTAAAACAACATGTAAATGGTGTAAATGCAGTAAACTTAAAAAACTGTAATTTGTCAACTTCGAAATAACTTAACAAGATTCTTTCAAATGGAATTTCACATTTACTTCTTTTCATGGATTACTTGATTTATTGATTGATTGATTAGTGTTCTACGCCGTGATAAAGGGTACTTCACGGCGGTGGTATTTTTCCAGCAATAACTGACACTAGCACAACCGAGATGTGAAGTGTTGTCATAATATTGGAAAGTTAACCTTCCTCCAGTGCTAAGTAAAGACAGCATTGCCACTCTCCTAACAAACCGCCCTTAGCCAGAGAGTTAGTAACTTTTACATACATGAATTTAAGTGGGGATACATGAATACCTACAGTTATAAGTAGTTTTCGCAGGTATCAATACAATAAATGCACAAGTTTGATATCCAAAAAACCTTGTTCAATTACATATATACATGTATACAGGTATAAATGCAAATATCTGCAATAAATTTTTGCTTCCTGCTTGTAATTAATATAAAAATAAGGTGCTTTTTAAAAAAACTGTAATAAAAAGTAACCTATTTGTGTGAATTACCAAGCCGAAATATAATACATTTGTTCACTGGAAATAGAGAGTGAGTGCAAAACAGATGTGTGTACGTGTATTAAGTTCTACGTCAGTGATCTGTGTCACCCGTATAGCGCCTGGTTAAAACAGCTATATTTCATATACATGTTATGAGGTTAGCTTAGAGGGGAATATCAGAAAACGAAAGACTGTGAACAAATTTAACACATATCGAATTGAAAAAATAAAAAATTCATGTTCACACATATCGACAAAATATACTCGAAATAATGAGTATATTAAATAATCTGGAGTTCGCTATATATGTATATTAAATACATGAGGCGTTCAGCTGGCTGCTCAATGCCACATGCAGTAGAGAGTCGCCACCAATTAATTATAAATGTAGTTAACGTTGCCAACAACCCCCTCCCATCTTCGTCCTTTGTTTAATAGCAATGTCACTCACCTTCCAAAAGGGGATTTTCCTGGGTAAATCCAAAAACTGACGCAATGTCTTTTGAGCACAAAAACGATTTTTCAAAATGGCGTTTTGCTAAAATATTACATGGGATGTGTTTGGGCACGAAATAAGGTCTCTCGGTTTGTACAGTAACGTGTGCACAACTATGAGGTCATCGTCGGGGTAGCATATACAGAGTGGTGTGTATTGGCTTGCCAGCATACAGTGAATTATATAGTTAGGTCAGCCAGTATTAGACTTAAAAAACGCTTCTTTTACGCTGTGAGAGTTCCGTTCTCACATTATCCAAATTGAATACTGATTGTTTCGCTTTTATTGGGAAAATAATCTGGAACCATTATCAAATTGCATTATGTAGATTTGAGTGTGCGTGCGTGTGTGTGTGTGTGTGAAATACAACATTTGACATATCTCAGATTTTTAAGCTGAATAAAATCTCGAGAGTAAACGGCCTTTGTTAATGAGCTTTTCTATACAGGTTTGGTGTTGTGCTCGAAGAAAGCCTCTATACACTGTAGATCAATATACAAGAGGCCTTACATATTCAGAGCAGCTATCTATTCATAGAACATGTCTCAATTGTACGCTTTGTGTGTCGTGTTATTGATCAGATGTTACTGGTGGGACATTGCATAAAACAATCCGCTCATACAGCCCAGTATCGCCGTAGATCTAGAATTTAAGTGAAGTATCTGGTCGAAGTAAAAGTCATCGGCCAAAGCCTTACAGATATAATATATGTTAAATAGATAACATAAAATAATGTAAAGTATAATTTAAAAAATCACGAAGATCTAAAAATACTAACAGAAAGGCTACTAGAAACTGGTTCAACAGAGGTTAATATCTATACATTGAAACCACATAATTATTTTGTAATATATAATGCATTAATATTTTAATTATATTGTTGTTGTTTTTTCAAACAATGTATATATTAGTAGTAAAAAAGAAAACATGCTTCTTCACAAGACCTCATTCCGCTACCATAAATTAATAGTTTGCTTCGATCAGATACTATAATTTTCTGGATTAAAGCGGTCACGTTATAGTTTGTAGCACACAAACGGGCCGACTTCCTGGTTGTGTATATGACGCATAGAGTAATTCCCCTTGATTTTCACACATGTCTAGCGCGTTTTTCCTATGTTATGCTGAAATTAGTTCATTTTCATGTTATAGTTTAATAAATCATTTATTTTCTTGTAAGGTGATTTTCTACATTGATTAATTAGATAAATGAATTTGACTAATTTATTGGATACGAGACAACTGTCAATGAGAGCAATGGTATGTAATTATTTTTGTTATATAGTTTTTTTTATTTGCAAAAAAAATAAATAAACAACACTTCTTAACAAATGCAAATGGCGTATTGACCATATAATATACGTCATGGAATTATAACAGTTAATGCTGACAACTCTTGTTAACATTTCCTCTATCGCAGTCATGCTGTCTTTTTATGCCGCTTCCGCCCTATAAGAACGACTTTTTCAAATAACAGCACTCGCACCTGTATATCATATCTGAGACAAAGGTAACATGGAGTGATGTATGGGAGGGAGAGGGCTGTAAACAATAGTTTTCTGAAGTATGTCATACATAGCCTGGTCTTTTATTCTCCAAACTTACACCTTTTATGTTGCATAAAAAAGAGACAGGTTAATAGTTTATCAATATATTAAACAATTTAATCTCAAAACATATTTTGAAAAATATCTATTGTAGACTGATAACGGTTGGCTTAACCGTCAATTCCCATACCGCTAATTTTCGTTTCTACCAATGCAGTTTGGTTTTAAGCGTTGATATGGTTTGTTTGTTTGTTTGTTTGTTTGGTTATTTGATTGATGGGTGTTTTAATATCGTACTGAAGGAAAAGTCACTTAAATTAGGACGGGTTGTCTTTTTGACACTCGCCTTTACTTAAATACGGTGGAAAATCACTAAATATGAGATGTTTATGTGTTAAACCTGCACGAAACCTAATCAAATTTACCACCGATATTACCCACCTCGGCTGTGTTCTCACGTCATGCCCGGGACAAGCCTCCTGACAGTGGTGAGCCGACGTTATTTCCCTGGGGAATCTGGCCTACACGTGAACAAAGGCTTACGGCAGAACGACCATGTATATATAGAGGATTTCTAATGAGTGACCCGGAGATATCAATTTATAAAACGAAGAATAAACGTAAATTATTACCCGATTTCATAAATCTGATTTCCGAATCACGTATTTGAGATTCTATTAAAGTCAATTTTAATCAAAAGAAAAAGATATTTTCGCTTCGCTATAGAGATAGAAACGAGAAGCGCGTATTGGTACATACATATCTGAGTCAGTGTAAAGCGTCTATCAGAGTGAACAGCACCCGCGTAACAGAAATAGTGCCTTAATCAGGTAGGATTTAACTGAATAAAAATATTATTATTCCTTGGGCTAAAGCGGTCACGTCATAGTTTGTATTCTCGCGTAAACGCAATACACATGCTTGAGAAGGCAACCGGACCATCTTTCAGGTCGTGAATAGGGCGCATAGAGTTATTCCCCTTGATATTCACACATATATATCGTCTCTTTTTTCCAAGTTATATTGAAATAAGTTCTCATTTTCATGTTATACTTTAGGCAATCACTTATTTTTTATTTATTTTTTTTGACTGGAGAAAAAGTAAACAATACATCCATAACAAATTCAAATGGCGCCTTGGCCAAAGAATACACGTCGTGTAATTATAACAGTTAATACTGACAAACCTGCGCAATATGTCCGAGCCCATCATGCTGTCTTTATTTATCCCCCGCCCTATGGGAAAGCACAATTTTAATAAACAATAACGGCACTCGAACTTAAATTCGTCGCAATCGTCGCAGTATCTGAGACAAGAGTAAAATGGAGGGATGTGTGGGAGGGAGAGGGGGGTGACGGTAAACAAAAAAATGCGCATTTCAGTTTTAGCCTGCCTTTTTGTCGAATTTACACCTTCTTTGTTGTAGAAATAAGAGGCAGGTTAATAGTTTATCAATATATTCAATAGTTTACTCTCATAACATATTTTAAAAATCTATTGTCGCTTGATAACTGAGATATCAAATTTTTGAAATGAAGAATAAATGAAAACTACTACCCGAGTTTTTATCCATTGGACACTTGGGTCACGAATTTAAGATTCTATTCATCCCATAAATGCAATTTTTGTAGTAGCTTTATTCAGAAGTCGATAGATAGTTTTGCTTCTTGAACCAAATACAATGCATTATCAATACATTTGAATATTTTCAAACACATTGAGTTGTGTCGCGACGAGCGTTCCAGTCTTTGAGTACATGAGCCCGACAATGCTCTCTAGACAGAGGGAAAACGCAAGAAGTTTTAAATCTTCTATCAGAAATGATGAGATGGGAGGTCAGCCATGCTTTTTATGGACATGTGCCAAAAAAATTGCGCCACAACATCTATTTTCGAGTTATTTAGTTAACTCCAGCAATCATGACGGCAGTCTAAAAATAGTATTTTGTAGATATACACACAAGAAGTGAGTCTTGATGAATGTGTTAATTGTTGAATTTTAACGTATTTTTGACAGAAGGATATGACGTTGAAAATACAAACAAAATGTACAAACAAACACATATTATGGAACAATAAACGAGCATTACCGAACAAGTTGCGTTCATTCGATTTTGTAGATGAAATATAGTTTTACCAATATTTTTTAGTTTAACGTAGTCTGCAGACCAAATATGGCTCAGACGCTCTAGCGGTGACACTGTGACCAAGTTCAATTGTTTCAAACACTACAAGCGCACCCGAGAATAGCTGTAGCCGCCAGATCGGATGTAAAACATCATCACAGACACGATTATTAACTTTGCCCTTGATTTTCACACATGTCTACTGCGTCTTTCTTATGTTATATTTAAATACGTTCATTTTTATGTTGTAGTTTAATAAATAATTTATTTTCTTGTAAGGTGATTTTCTACATTGTTCGTTGTTATTTAGGTCCCTGTTATAATTTGATCTGCAATAATAAATTATTACTTATGCAAATCAAAATAAAGAACAATATCTTGGCTCTAATAATTTATTAACGTTTATGAGTTTGTTGAATGTCTACAAGAGATATGCTACTCGATGGTAGGGTATGTTTGGAGGACTTAACAACAACAAAAATATCGAAAGGGGGAGTAACTCTGCCACGTCTTCACAGAAAAGGGTCTAATTTAGAATGAACAATAAACAAGACAATTGCATTGATGTCTTACATATAAACGAGAGTTTTGAAACTTACAAAGTAACAAAATATTGCTAGCTTTGCTAGTAGTGCTATAGCCAGCATAACAAATCCATACCTTTAGTTCTACTATAGAAACATCTGTCTCGAGGATTTATATAATTAAGTTGAGTGCAGCGAGTTATAACAGATATTGTCCATAGTAGAACCAAAAGATAAAAATAGCATCTTAAATGTAAAAAGGCTCTGACACTCAAATAGTTACAAGCTAGAAACTAGGTCAACAGATTCACATTCAAACTGCACATGCCTACCGAGTTCAACAAACTAGTGAGGTCACATGAAATATAGGCCAGGCCAGCGTGGCGTATGCAACATACAATTACCCGAAAAACAATCGATAACAACATATATTTAAACTTAATCCATACACCAAGTAAGGTTAGTGGATAGGTATCGTGATACATATCGCATATGTTTATCCAAAGGATGGCTTTGGTGCGACATAGCAATTTGATAGCTAACCGGGTTATTGTGGCCACGGAATGATACTTTAAATAACCATATGCTAAGGCTATTAGTACGACACAGCTTTTAAAGGGCTTTATCTTTATTTAAACTAAAAGTTAAGTAT
>JAVFBX010207379.1:0-12178 GCA_034783855.1 Mopalia kennerleyi
AATTACTTGTAATTGCCACAATGAGTGTATTAATAAATTTCCATGAAATACCCAAGGTCGAATCCAATTGAATGAAGATTTATTACTTTTCAGGCATCTTAAAAATCTCAATTATTTAATGTCGTTTCCATCTCAGTTTTATAAATACAATAGACAGATTAAAGTTGCGTGTTGATCTTATTAATTATGACTATATACAATCATTGGCCTGCTATATGTGTTTAAAATGAAATGAAAATATTCCCAACAAGAGAACAAATACAAAACTAAAAACACGATAATCAACCGGGGCCTCGCGCACTATTCTGATCATACGAAAACTCGTACTCTTAAGAGATTAGCCTTTCAGTGTATGCCTTTTGAAATCCAACTGAATATTTATTTATTTATTGAATGCCAATAAATGCCGACAAAGTCAGACTCATGGTATGCATGTAGCTAGGACCGCAAGTTGATACAATGAAATACGATCATAAAGGATATACTCAACATGAAATCCGAAAATCTGGAGAAAAACACAAGCTCCTTAGATGCGATTCGTCTACATTGCAAACATTTTGTAAGCAACTAGTATCAACCAGTGATTTAATAATTCAGGTGGTAAATTTGGGACAAACCAGCGCCATTCAGTTTGTTCTATGGCCGACTCTCTTTCTAAGTCACACTTCTAAAAAAATCCAGCTGCTTAACAAAATCTTATACAAGCGAATAAAAGTGAAAATAATGTTGATTTATGAATAACTAAATGTGTTGCACAGTTGAAAAGAACTTTATTACTCTGAAACTTGCGATACCATAACATAGTCCCGGTGTTAAAATGGCTGCCCCCAATAGCATTTTTTCGTTGCAATGGACTAGCTAGGTTTCGATAGGTAATAAGAACTGCAAAGTAAATCGCAAAAATAACAAATAAGCATATTTTGGTAGCAAATTGCACGCTCTATTCTCTGCTTGGCTTTAATGTCTTAAGTTTTCCATCACTTTGGAGAAAGCCTCCGACTCATTTCGACTTTTTTTTCACGCATATTATTGATTTGTAGTTTAACCTAACATCAGTGGGAAGGTAGAATAACCAATAATTTCCCCTAATCCTCATACTCAAATGTAATCGTTTATTCCATTACATTTTGAATGTAGGCGCTTTTAAGAGGTACCCAAGAAGTGGCTTCTCGGATTTGAGCGAAACAATCACATATGATTAAGATTCCTGGAATTCCTGCAGGGTGCAAGGGTATATTTTAAAGCAAAATCGCCGGACGTCTTCTTAAATGTTCTCTTCCAAGAAAAAATAGAGTGTCCTCATAGCTGTGTACTAAATACTATGGTACCTTAGCCAAGTATAGGATGAACACTGTCAACAGCTTAGCCTGTACAATATAGTTAACTCGGACATCTTCGCAAGCCAATGTTCAAACATGCGTGTATTAACCTTGGCACATTATAAACCTCTATCAGGTTATCGGATTCGACTAATGGCACACTATCTTGTCCAAACTTGGGTTTTCCCGTAGATCCACCGTCCAATGGAATTAGCCGATTCATCGACAGTAGGACCCTACTCGTGAAGCAAACATAATTAGGGAAACCTGTGCTCAAAATCCACTTATAAACATGATCGAGAGCAGGTGTTTTGTTCTCAGTTTAAATCATATCCCAATTCAGTCGTTGTACTATTTTTTGCTGTCTCATTTCTTAACGATCAAATGCCATTTGGCTTTTCAACGCAGATGGGCTGCACGCAAGGCAAAGAGATAGGACGGCGACGGTTTTAATCAAATGTTGGAGTCTGAAGATGTTTGGAAAGAATTGTCAGAACAAATACATGTAAACGTGATTGCTGAGTGAAAGAGTGTCGCTGATAGGCCGAGTTCCGACGATTTTGAGTGTATGCTGCCAATAGAAATCCAGCATTGGTCAGAACTAAGCAGCATTTTACATCATGGTTTCTTTATAGGAAACGTTATATAGAGATACCATATGTTACCAGCCTAGAGAACAAGCCCAGGTATCTAAAACCAGGCAAAAGTTGTTATGTATTTGGTAGTCGACAAACGTTCGTTATTAAATTAGGAATAAAATATCAGTTTGGCTTTTCGTTAATTTTTCAAAGAATTCGTTCATGTTCATTCATTGATTGCCAAAGTCATAAAAGTTTGGGTGCTGATAAAATTGATGCAGAGACCCAAGTGTCGTTTCAACCATTTCTCTTTACAAATTTCACGGAAATGGGCTGCGGGCATATATATTACATTACTATGGTGGCTATACCATATTCAAGGTTGCATTAAAATAGAGATACATTTGTTAACAATCGGGTCTACAATCTGCATCAGGCTATAAACAACAACAAGAAAACACATAAATGAGTTTGCCGAGTGACATCAAACGCTCTCGAATGGCAATACATTTATTTATTTATGTGATAGGCCGTTCGATCAATAGGGTATCTCATCAAAAATATCGTTACCTTGTCCCTTTGTTTTTGATCTTTTCCAGCAATAAATTAGCATGTGTGGCAGTAGAAAATATGTATGGCTGTTGGCTGAGTAACAAGCAAGATCGTACCATATTAAAATTAACTATTCAAAATTAAGGCCAGAAAAAAAGGAATAGAAAATTGTAAACAACCATACTCTTTAATGTAGGAAGTGAGGCCTAATGGAAGCATCTACAAATGTCTGTGCCCTGAATGTGATAGTGCACCCGATCCGCACGTTAATAACAGCTTCGAGATCACCTCTATTACAAATTAATACCTGCTTCAAACAAGGACAAAATACAGGCCGTAGGACGCACGGTCTCTCATGGACAAACAATCACAGCTTAATATTGTTCTCTTGTTGTGAATATTTTAATTTCATTTAATGCTGAAATCCATTTTGAAGTACTTTACAAGAATCTTCTTCCACTAAACAACGCTCTAGTAAATATTTACATCTCAGTACCCTATCATGATGACGATTGTCGGAAGTCTTCATTTAGATTTAGAGGTTCAAGCTGTGATTGTTTGTCTGTGAATGACCGTGCGGCCTACTGCCTGCATTTTGTCTTTGTTTGAAGCGGGTAATAATTTGTAATAAAAGTGAACTCGTTGCTGTTAAAAACGTACAGATAGTGTGGATAGTCACTATACTGGTAAAACTATTGAATCTAGGATGGTAGGAGGACTGCTCAAACAAAAATAGCAAAATATGTAATCATATATATGTACAACTGTGAAGGATTCCAATATTTGTGAATTGTGTTTTACATATTACAGACTGACACTAATAGCGCTAACAGCTCTGCAATAACCTACAATAATTTTACACGGCATGTATAATAGATGTTCAAATATTTATGTTAGTTATGTGGTTTTTATAAATTAAGGGACAATATCTTTATATAACAGAACACAAATCACTCGTATCTGCCTACTGCAGTTTGTTCTGTGGAAAGTAGGTATGCTGTGTTTACGTGGTAATGCAGGGACAGATGTCATAGGGTCAATTACTGCTGGAATACACCTCATATAAGTGACACAACAATCGTTCAATGGATCGACCTACCGATCGATCGATCAATCAATCAATCGAACAATCAATCAAACAAACAACCAGTCAATTCAGTCAGTCAGTCGTTGTCCCTAACCTCTTAAATCAACAAATCTTGTACGGCTACCCAGACAAATTCATTTGTTGTATTTTGGGAATCAAACAAAGTTAATGTTATCCTTGACGATATATACTAGGCAAATTCTAAAGACAAATTATGATACAATCAGGAATTTAAGACTAATTAGCTGCTCACGAGCCGTCATCACAATTTGTTGGTCTTCAACACTCAAAATAACTTGTCAAATAGTTGAAGTCGCAAAACCCGTATGGAACAAAACAATCCAAACATATGTACCTTGAGCATAATAGTCCTGTGTTGGAAGTTTCAAATATTTTAACTGTTCAAAACGTCATAGGCTGAATCTCTGATAGCCGTACATAGTAAATCCTGCGTAGAGGACTATTATAGAAAACATGTTGGGCAAGGCATGTCATAAAAAGATGTTATTTCCGGTGTTCGATCAGCTATCAGCCTATCAGATGTGGTGTATTTGGTCACGTGGTGACACACACAACCTTAAAAAATCTGCTGGGCTGAAATAATTGAGCGCGTTAAACCAATCTCGTTTATGAACGTCTACAGATTGGCGTTGAAATGCTTCTCATATCAATTATAATAGATATTGATCTACATGTGTGTATATTACATCTAAGAATATGCATGTATACATTGTTATCATCTGTGAATCAGCCATTATGGGAAAATGTTATTGATCGGGTGTCCTTTATATTCGATCATCCAAGTAACTCCGGTTTATGTTGTCTTGTTCCGATAACACCGCCGAAAGCCTCTCTTCAATATACTCTTGTAACAATCTGTGGACTACGTTTTTCGGGCGGATGTTCTTCTGTCAATTTCTGCAGCTCAACGGCACCCTGGAAATATATTGTGTGTATAATTAGGCATTGAGGCATTATATTTTAATTAATGCGTATTAATGTATTAATAGTGTATACACCGGATTCTAGACGGCAATATAAAAGCTGTTTCCATTTAAAGCGGCATTACATACCTGCAAATCAAATGGAATGCAAACATTAAGTTTGTTTGTTTGTTTGATTGGGGTTTTACGTCTTACTCCAGGGTATTTCACTTATATGACGACGTGCCAGCCAAATGGGTGAAGGAAACCACCCTCGACACCACTGACGATAAACAAAGACAAGACAGGACAAATACAGGACAATAACAGGACACCACAAACATATCGGCTTCCTGTTCCCCTCTAGCTCTGAGAGCACCAGGGCAACATGAAACTCCCTCCAACCACCCGCGCAAACATTAAGAAAAGCTGACGTACACCTCATTATAAGATTAGGTATAAGTAAAAGTACAGACAATATTGTTTACTGTGAGAAGCTGGTTGTTTGTGATGTTTATTTGTCACCAAAGTTCGCTGAGGACATTCATCTCTTAGACAAAATCACATAGGGAGAGGGTTTTTGTTTTGTTTTTGAATGGTTCGAGGTGCAAAACACCATTATCAAAACTAACAGAAAGTATAACGATGCACATTTTAATCATCATTGCTAGTTTAAGCGGATAGCTCATAAAACGGTCTTGTATGGACATATTATAAACGATATTAGAAAACTAGTTATCAGTGTTGTGATAAAACACAAACCTATGACGACACCACACAAAGCAAAGGCCCCTGTAGTTATCAGTGTTGTGATCAAACACAAACATTTGACGACACCACACAAAGCAAAGACCCCTGTAGTTATCAGTGTTGTGATAAAACACAAACCTATGACGACACCACACAAAGCAAAGACCCCTGTAGTTATCAGTGTTGTGATAAAACTCAAGCCTATGGTGAAAACGTACCTCTGTACAGTCGTCTGTCTGTCGAGTTTTGGATACCCCATAGTCCTTTTTATCTCCAATATTTGAGTCCATGTAAGTCATACTTGTAGGCGGCCAGACGACTGCCCCTTGTAGGCGCACACTTCTTCCTTCCATCAGGCTCATCTGTTGCCAACGTCTCCGGATCACACTGATTACCTAAATAATGATAACGTTTATTGTATAACCTTGTATAAGAAAAGTTACCTCACTAAATGTACACGATATATCACACATCGTATTACCATTTTAAAAGCAATCTTCTCAGGAAATACCAAGGCCGCTTGACAAAGAAACATTCAGCAGCGAAACATGTGTCCCAATATTCATTTTAAAACGTTAATATTTAACTACCTTTACATTCAAATAACAAAATGGCACAGAAAGAAATAAAAATATGATTACCTCGCCATTAAGGAAGCAGTATATCAAGGCCACCAAAGCACCCTGTTAAAACAGTATCAGTACAAATATATGAGGATTGTATTTAGAAATAAATTCAAGCAATAATTGCACGTAAAGGATGACATATGCCATGTGGTTGGGATAAAGGACGTGGTGGTGTAGCAGTGAATCTAGGAGTGTCTGATTTTTATATCAGAATCAACTCTAACGTTAAGCCCTTTGTTGGTCTTTCTTACGACACGTGACGCAATAGTGTAGCCACAGTACTGACGATTTTATTGGCGTAAAACAAAAATCAATTTTCCAGCTGTAGAAAGTAAGGAGTTAGCTATACTACAAACAATATTACGTAGGATCTGTCATTTTGTATGATTTTCGGAGTATAAAATAAATTCAGAGAAAAATAAAATGCATGCAGCTCGTTTTGTCGTACCCGCGAAGAAACATGGAAAATAAATGTTGTCATAGCCGAATTTTAACCAGCACGAACCTTAATTGGATGTATCTCCCTATAAACAACACTTTTACTTCTGGTCTTGATGGTATGTAAGTAACAGTATTATTTACCGTTGCCCACAGTGTGGAGTAATTTACCTGAAGGGAGGTTATTGTGTAAGACACCAGTATTATAAACAGTTGTCCACAGTGTGGAGTTGTTTACCTGAAGGGAGGTTATTTTGTAAGACACCGGTATTATAACCAGGTGTCCACAGTGCGGAGTAGTTTACCTGGTATTATATTATGTAAGACACAAATATTATTAACAGTTGTCCATAGTGTCGAGTAGTTTACCTGAAGGGAGGTTATTATGTGAGACACAAATATTATTAACAGTTGTCCACAGCGTGGAGTAACTTACCTGAAGTGAGGTTATTATGTAAGACACCAGCATTATTAAAATATTGTTCACAGTGTGGGGGTAGTTTACCTGAATGGAAGTTTATATAAGACAACAGTATTATAATTATTTGTTCACAGTGTGGAGTTGTTTACCTGAAGGGAGGTTATTATATAAGACACCAGTATTATACACAGCTGTCCACAGTGTCGAGTAGTTTACCTGAAGGGAGGTTATTATGGCCGATAAATAGGAATAAGTCTCTGCGAATTCTGAATTTGGATCTGGTCGGAAAGGCATTAGAAGATATTGTAAACCCAGTAAAGGAACCAGGATGATCGTGGCTCGGACGGCTTTCCTGGAAAGACAAAACATTTTTCGGGTGAAACTTTTTAAATCATTTGTCAAACACTTGTAACTACGATTTTATGGTATAATGATATTTGGTTGTTCTACATTTTGTGAAAGTGATCTCAGCTGAGTAATATAACTGGGTCTAAAATATAACGTATTTCCAGTTGACAAATCTTTCAGGTAAGTTTCAAGACGCATAAAACATACCAATTTTTATAATAAGATGCTGCTTTGTACAATTTACTTACCTTGTTTGGGAAGTGTTTGGGGCATCAAAATCTCGGAGTTTACCAATAATCACCCGTATAATGTTGATCAAGAAAATTAGATTCACCTGGAACAAAAGGATAGACGTGAACTTGTATTAGTTATTTTAATAGACAACTTGTTTGACACGGTCAATTCTGTGATATGTTTGCCAGGAACTAAAGTAGGCTTCCAACAGTAAGCGTAAACTTAATCACTTAATTTGCTGATTATGAGTGGTAATGGGTAAAATAGGTTCTGTACAAAAAGTGTTTAATGTTTCGGGTTTTATAACATGTTGTGAAAATAAATTTGATATTTATAGACAATAGAAAACAGAGTCGTCTTTGACAGAGGATTTACTTCATGGTCGTAGGAGATATTTGATCTGTCTTTGGGCTTGCCTACATGGTAAAGTTTTGAGATTGTTCTAAATTCCGCGCAACGTATATATTTTTGAATGGAAATCCGTCTGCCAGATTAATTATTGGAGATACATACACCTTAGTACTGGTAGTCAGTTCACCTCTATACAGCTTTCACTTGCCATATATTCGCCTACCTTGCAAAGAAACCTCAAGAGATAAATCCAGTTAATGGCTGTTATAATAAGTTGTGCTTAGTTCTGTTTATTACTTATTTCACGTCTAGTATTGTGTTTTAACCTTTCATTATATAGGAGATTGAGGTTGTTTTTAAAGACACGATGTTTCATGTATATAATCATCAATCAGCGCTCATTAGAAATGTGTTCAGAAATCGTAACCATTTGAAACGTCTATCAGCCAGCATTTGTAAAATGTTTGTTTGTCGCCTAGAGAGTTTTTCAGGAGGTTAGGCAGTGCATCACGATTGTCTTTACGGACTTCAAAATAACGTTTCACAATTTGAAATATGTATATTATGGTGTTCTGTCATTCAAAGTTTACTCAGTTTTTAACTAGGTATATACACATGAATATATTTATTCTGTTGTCTTTATTTTACGTACTTTCAGAAGACTTATCAGTGGTGTTTATATAATCGTACTGACTTCTATAAGGAAACGTGACGTGTATTTCAAATGGTAGTTTCTGTCTACCATTTAGTTAGCTGCATTGAGTAAAGCGAGACTTATGTAGACCACTGACAGGTGTCGCTCCAACTTACCGTCAAGATTTTTATATCTATATGCGACAATTCCTCCGCACCGGATGTGTTAATTGAGTACGATTATTTTCCCAAAGAAATTTGTACTGATTGGAAAAAAACATTCTGTGAATATTTGGAACAAACCAACCAGCTGTTCATTAAACTCGGAAAGTAGTTTTTAATGAAGTAAATAAAAAACATAAAATCTAATTAAATACAGCTAATTTGAATTCGCTTTGCTCTTTTGGTGACAAACAAGCTTCTGGAAAGCCAAGGAACATGCGTTGAACTTCCGATGTAATTGAACTCTGATGAGGAAGTTTAGAAAGCTATAATAGAGGGGGAAAACAAACACTCGCACGCATACAAGAACGAATGTGTCTGAAATAGAAGAAAACTGTAATTTGCCACCAGACCGTATTTACATATTTAACGATTCCCATCTGTGCAAGCAGTACGTATTAATCATGAACACAAAAAGACTCATGAATATATCCCTATTTAAAATGCAAATGTGCCCTCCTGGGCTTTCAAAGTTTTTGTTCCCAGCTGCAATTGTACACCTTGTCCCCAATTACGTGTTTGTAGATGTCGTCTTTACCGTCTCCACACATTATTGCTAATCTACGAATTTTGATTATTCCGTTTTAATGAAATACATTTGTTTTCCGTTGTGTTGTCACTCGTCGGCTATTAAACGCATAACTTCATACGTCGGTGTTTGTCCTTGTAGAGAGTTACGGCATTAGTTATGCGAAAAGTTAACAACTTATTTGCTGTACGGCAAACGGGACCAAACCAAAAATATTTAGAATTAAAATCAATCATGGTCAATGGCTACCAATACTGTTTACAGATAGGTGTATCAAGTTATACGTAAATATAAATTCCCTTACCAGTAAAGAAGTAATAACAGGTCCGTATAAGATCCACATATATACACTCTCTCCAGTCCAGCAGCTGTAATAAAAAACATGTGATGTTCGTGTAAACCACACTTTCTTTCATACTCTCCCCAATCCAATGGCAAGGTACTTTCTGATACTTCTACTATTTTTCATATCAATTTGTTTCGTGACACTTCAAATTGAATTTACGACACTGATGTTTATTGATCTACGATATGATAATTGTGCAACGTTTAATGTAAATGGTGTCACATCCCAATTAAGAGACAAAGTAAAGTCAACCCCTCTGTATATTAGCTGACAAAACCAACAGCCAAAAACACAGCAACAGAAACTTACTGTATCACGTGGCCAAGGTTGCTTGCCCGAAACCCGGAGTAGGCAATAATAAGCACCAAGGGAACAACTGTAAAACAGAGAAGACATACTTACAATATGTGGTACATATGCACTTGCTTTAGATGTTGGGTATATTAGTGTTGGACAACTTTGTATTGGCACTAACAACAAAGTAACGTGGTGTTGTAATATTAAACCTTCATAGCACGCCATAATGGAAGACTAAGACGACAAGACAGCACCGAGGTAGAGTTTACAAATCCGAGACAACAAGAAGGGAACTCCCCCCCCCCCCCCCCACCTTGAAAAAAGCTGGTGAGGAAGAGTAAACTTACCCCATCCAAACAGACAGCAGGCGTGGTATAGTTGACCCGAATGAAAAACTGAAACAATTAGCGTAAACTTACCTCATTCAAAATGACAGCAGGCGTGGTATAGTTGACCCGAATGAAAAACTGAAACAATTAGAGTAAACTTACCCCATCCAAAAAGACAGCAGGCGAGGTAGAGTTTACCCGTATGAAAAGCCGACACTATTAAGGTATGGAGATAAAATCCCTCACAAAACATCCAGAAAAAGTTGCACACAGCAAAATAATGACAGAGACAATGGAGTCCTTGACACCATAACTGTAACAAAAACATAGATTAACTTTAAAATATTAAACAGTCCAAATAATTTTGCATAAAACTTAGAAAACTAGAGTAGAGAAAAAGCGTAAAAGACAACGTTTCATACCAGACAATTTGTTCAGTGATGTAGCCAGAGCATGATTGTAGGTCTATATACACAGAAATTATATTTCCTTTTCATGGACCTCAGTCTATAACTGCTTTACGCTTCACTCAGTCTAATTAAAATCAGATTTCAAAAATACACCCCGTGTTTGTCGCTATATTGAGATCTAAGGCAATCACTCTACTAATGCTGTTCAATTAGGTCAAGCTTAACGGGGTTCACGAAAGGTCACAGTTTCAGTTGTCCAATAAAAACACAGATAACAAGGGGCCCTGGTAAACAACGAATTCAGCCAAAACAACAGAAGTTGCCGGAAATTCATCTGTGTTAATGTTGTAAGCCGCATATAAACGGGGAAAAATCGAATTCCCCTCCAAATTAATTTTTTGAATGGTGTTTGTTGATTGTGCGTGCATGTATCCGCTGGCCATGTAAAGCTATGCAGTCTTGGAAACTTTGGTATGTCGGCGAAAATCTTCGGCTTTTACAAACAGAATTGGGAAGCAGCTCTGTGATTGGTCAATTTAAGTGACCAACGGGCATTATGGTGGGGGTGATTGCGTTAGACCTCAATATACCCACAAACAAAACACGGGGAGCGTTTTGGGGATCTAATTTTAATTCAACTGCGCTTCCCTTCAATGATATATTAAACCTTTTCTCTAATTATCAACCAAATACATGTACTAATTTCTTAACATTGTTTGTGCTTTCATAGGAAATTATAATAATGTTGATTTTATTGTGATTTATAGATCATGCTGACGAGCGAACTATTTAACAGACACAATGTTATGGGATAAAAGAGACAGAAATATAACAGAGGTACTCACTGGATTAGTTATTAAGACAGGACCGTTAGTAGCAGCTGCCGAGTAATACACGACCCACGAGAGGCCGTTCAGGATGAATGAGACAAACAGGTGTTTATGCAATGTGTTTCTTTCACACCTCAGCTGCCTAATTAACGATAGAAAACAAGAATACAATACCTACTTCAAACAAACAGGTGTGTTATTCCAATATATTCTTTCAACGCATACAGTTAATAACGCCATTGCCGTGTGATAATAATGTACATTTTATTTGTTGTGCAATTAATCATTTTTCTACAAGGCAGTTCGTTAAATAGGATTGCGCAATCACATATGCTTATGATAAAGATCAACCAAAGGTACCAAATAGATCCACCCAAAAAATGCCGCCAACAACATAGTTATTTTTATGGTATACATGCTTTCGTCGGAATATATTTAGTTTTAGATTTAGATATATTGTGAACGGGTGACAATTTGTGCTAGCTTTTGTGTTAGGTATGATCTAGAGTCAGTTTAGGGTTAGTTTTATGCTGTGATATATTATGGCAGGACTAGGGTAAGACCTAGGATTTGTAGTTAGCGTAAGGTATGGGGTTTATGGACAGGTGTAGGGTTAGTTATATGCTTATGTTATTATAGTGACTGACACATAGATATGCATGAACCATATATCCAGCAGATACAATAATCATCGCAAAATAAAAACAACATCAGTCGTCATAATTTAACAACCTCATTCGTTTTATCTTTAAGAATCATTTTTGTCAATTAATGAGAAGAACATGGTGGAAGCTACATACACGCGCAAATCTAGCTGTGTCAAGGTTTGTATTGACATGAAAACGACACTTGAAGAAATAGAGCTTAGCAGTTTCATATTTGTATCGCCCGGAGGGGGAGCGGGTTGGCCAGTCCCGCAGAATACTCCCTCGGCTTCCTCGGTCGATCGTAAGAG
>JAVFBX010207390.1:0-12175 GCA_034783855.1 Mopalia kennerleyi
TTCTATTTCCTTCGGTTACTATAAAAAAAAATTGCCGCGGCCGTTGATAGTTTGAACAGTCGGAGGACCTCTCCAGAGCTGGCATTTGTGGATAGAACGATGTGTTCTTTCTTGTATAAGTTCCAAATGGGCCACACACAACCCCCAACGCCTACCCACTGCTCCACCGCCATTCTCAATTCCATAGTATCAAAAATGCCATAGATAGCAAAATTGCGGTATATATCGCCTGCTATTATTTTTTCCAAATTCTTTTCTTTTTTTTCGGTCTCCAAATTCAAACAAATGGCGTCTTCTGATATCCTTCAACGGAAGTGTTGGGTCAGGCAGACTTTGAATAGGACAGATACAAACAGATCATTATTAGGGAAGAAAAGGAAGTAATGATCGCAGAGGTTCGGGGGGAAACAATAGAAGGGGGACAACTCTTACTGTTACAATTACACTCGGATGTCTTGGGTTGCCCTACCTTCGACGTCACCTGATCCATTATCATTAGAGATACCGCCTTTAAGCTAGCTAGCGAGCTAGATAGTGACTTTCTCGTATATACGGGACAATTTGTGATTAGTTTAAATAATACATTTGTACTGCGTTAGTTAACTGTTTTACTCTGTTAAAGGTATCGATCTTTTACCAAACAAAAAGATAAGCGAGTATCTACACAATAAGTTCCAGTGCCACAAACGTATGTTCCTTTTGTTTGTTTAGTTTCTTGTTTTACTTTGATGAGAGACGGAAGCAAATACAGTCAGTATCACTTTTATGGAGCTAAAATGCCTCCTTCCTATACGCCATCAAATGCTTTAACGAAGCGGATAAATACACAGAATATGTTTTTTTTCAGCTGAAAGAGAAATGTAGGGAAAGGATGGTTGGTTATTTGGTTTCGTTGGCACATGCAGCCTCACGGGGCTATTCGGGCCAAGTAGGGAAAGGATGTGGTCATTGGCAGAATATACCCTCCTAAAGCCAGCTTGGGATAAAAATCCCGTTGGTTTAGTCTCATTTCGCCTAATTTGTGATTTTGAGAATTTTGGCTTGAGGGCGACTCGCGACTGGCGGAAATTTCAGTCACAGCTGTACTGTGTAGTAACATATTTCAGGGTTATAAAAGATTTCAAAGAACTTATTAATACTCTCAAAACTTTTTGGTGGTAGCCTACCTGAGGATTCTTCAGAATAATTTCTGGCCGTTTAATACTTAATTGATCAGACTTGCATACATTTGCATAAAGATTAACGCTATTTGCCTTACAAGATGTAAAAGTAGCATAATAAATGAATGGGAGTACACATTCAAATTTAACAAAATCATGAAAGATAATACGCATTAACTTCAATCTTCACAAGAACTCGACAACTTGTGACAAAAATAACAGATTTTTTTGGTGAACATTATCACAATCTTTGAATGTTTAATTGAAATAAAAATCATAAACAATTGTTTGTCTATTTTGTGCCCATATCATAACACTCTATTGTAATGCTCAAAGTGAGAGACAATAAGACTGTATAAAAGCGATATCTTTACCAGGCTTCAAGACCTCAAAAGCGCCAGCCCTTATATGGACAGAAGTGGGCGGTCCTGTTACCACTTTGAAACAGATTGGCGTGGCGACTGCCAATCATCACTCATTCTTCAATCGCCAACGGTCACTGGTATGTAGTTGTTTATTTGTACTAAACTATACAACTTTAATTTGTATGTGTTTAAACCTAAAAAAAACCAGCCAAATGGCTTATACTGTTTAAAAATACATTTATTCAGTCATATTGCTCACTTAAAGACATTTTACTTATAAAACCATTGTAATTTTGATCACGCTCTTTTCGTGTCTCGATTCTAGGGCGATGTCATCATGGAGACAAGACGTCATAAATTCATAGCATTCTCATTGGACGAAGACGATGGGATATTTTTAGCTGCCGACAGAAATGGAAAACAGATTAAGGTTATTCCTTTGATCCTTTTTTAAACCAGTCATTTATTCATTCATTCGTTCGTTTCTTCGGTATTCCGAGTGATGTAAGCAGATTGCTTTTATCAACGAGATATTTCTTTCGGTGCTAGTGTTGTTGTTGTTGTACTGTTGTCGTACCTGGCGCCAGATTCTTTACACAATAAACGTCAAGTGTTTTTAAATTTAAGAGAGAGCTATACATTTAAGACGTATCGATTGAATCCGAAATTGTGTACAACACACACAATTTTAGAGGTCTTTACAAATTTATCACTCAACTTTTGGGCTCAAAACTGCCCATAGATATTAAATCCTGAATATCCAGCCTTTGCACAAATATACATATATATTTCGTTTCGATCTACATTATGTGGGCTTAGATGGGGATAGACAATTGTGTTCCCCTAAAACACCCAAGAAGTCCAGTAAGGCCGCAAGTGATCGACGTGTAGCAAAATTTCGTACACTAAACTTAAAATGGTAAGCATTCAGATATAATGTAATGGGATAAACTATCTATAAATTAATAGCTGTAAAACTGATATATCTGCAGCCACGTTAGAGTTCTCAAGAGGATCATAAAACGTCCCCCTGCAGCACCGGGCCATTTTGTAACCACCAAGTACTGTCTACATGTAGCTTTTCAACAAGGATCGAACTTGAGACACAGATCGTTTTGACAAATCCAATTTTGAAATCTATATTTGTATTTTGTTCCCTGTTGTCTAAACTTTTAAAATGGCTCCAATTCTAAAGTATTCTTAAGAGTTGTCATGTGCATGACGTATTAAATCTAGCTCAGTTCCTCCTTAACTCTTGAAAACAGCTCTGTTCAAGTTTTTCCCTGGAAACCAGCCGGGATATGTCATCATGTTGTACAAATCTGCAGTGCCTTCACCTCGCATTATTGAAAAACATCAAGAAGATCATTACTTGGTTGTTTGATGCAGATTATCAGCCCAAATAAAAATAGAGTACAGCGGATGATTTTTTAAAATCTGTACAAGAAGTAATTTGCTGTTAAGTGGTACTTCTATGTGCAGGAATGTTGGTTTGTTTATTTTTTTGGGGGGAGGGGGTAGGGTAAGAAATAGACTGATTTCCATAGTATTTATCTTTGCAGCAAATCACGCGTGATAAGAATGGCCTCCGTGAATGCGCCATCTTTTCTGGTACATCTTCTGAAGTCCATGGTAAAACAATTTATTTATAATTCACAAACAACTACCTCTCTTTTCTGAATAAAATAAATTGGTTTCAAAATGTCACATAAAACATAACGATAACAGTGGGAAACAAGCTTTTTCTTACATTCTAAAAATGTATTTACTTTCATTTGAAAATTCATTTCCATTCAAGGAGGACATGTATAATTTGGATTGCACCATCAAGAACGAAAATGACTTTTACTAATTTATTTACATAAATATCGCTTTAACCCTCTATCTTGTCCTCTGTCAATTCCTTTCGCAAAGGCATGACCATTGATTGGACACTAAACAACGTGTATTGGAGCGATGCGTCCTATGACGTCATTTTAGTTCAAAAGTATGGCGAGTGCCCTCCAAAGCGTGAGCCACTCGTGTTGATAGGAAGCGGCCTTGAGGAACCAATGGGAGTCGTTGCTTTTCCTGAGAAAGGGTAAGGTCAATATACCCGTAGAAACATTTTACTATCTTAATCTGTAAAATAAATAGTTCATGTCACAAATAGGGCAAAGAATATAATTTAAAATAAGCTTTCATTTTATAAATGTTACAATATGTTTCACTCCTGTTTAGTAAAAAGACAATAGAAACGATTTGTACATATGTGAAATAATTGACTGTACGGTCCAAACTTCAGACGTGGTCGCAACCACTCTAAAATTATTTATTCAAATTAAATTAAACTCGGAGTAGTATTGCTTTTAAACAGTTTTTTAAAAACTTTTCAGCTTACTATTTTGGGCAGATGGTGGAAAATCTCCAAGCATCGGGAGATCGACGTTGGCAGGTAGTGGACAATCCCTAATCGTGGAGAGAAATCTTAATAAACCTTGTTACCTGACAGTCGATTTTCAACAGAACAGGTATCATCAGCAAGCTACGAAAAAAAATAAAATCAATTGCTTACAAAGGCATGGTGACCTATGTATTTAATAGCTCGATCATGAGTGCGCACTTGCATTTCATAAAAACACATCTGTGTATTTATTTTATCTTAAATCAGTTAACTGACAAAACATACTTTAAAAAAGCAGTCTGATTTTTCTGAGCCGAGGATATAAGAGTCATCAAAGTTATTTTTTGAAGTCATCTAGAAAACCTTTTTGTTGTTAACCTTCCCACATTAAATATGGTCTAAACGATGACTGAGTGGTGCTTAAAAGTTATAGAGGTATGAATAAACCCAGTATTGTAATTATCTGTAGAAATCGTACCCTGTCAGTCGAATATAAATAAAATTCAGATCTGATCGAATCATAGACAGTTTAAAGTAGATCTATTAGAGTTACCTCCCGTCTCCAACTAGAGTTACCTCCCATCTCCGAAATGTCCCAACTGAGAATAGTTCACGGTGAGAATATATATTCACACATGATTAACATCAGATTATAATTAACTCCGCCGTTTCTTGTCGCAGCCTTAATCATAAAAGAAACATCGTTCCATGATATCAGGTTCTGTTAATTTCATGAATAGTTATCGTTTTATTTGTACAATAAAAAGACACATCATACAGAGCGGCAGCGAAATATTATCACCTAGTTTTCGGGAACGGCTATGATTGGTTCTTCTTCGTCAATCAATTGATATGTGTGTCACTCTTTTTAAGCAATTTAGATACGCTTGGCCTTTTCAGGGGATAGAGAATAACAGTGTTTCTCGGAAACGGTGAGTATTGAAATGTATGCATAATGGATACCTTCATAAACATGTAACTCCACTTAATTTGTTAATTTAATTTAAATTTATTCACCAAGTTCATAATAAAATAAATAGAAGTTCATTGTAAAGATGCAAAGTTGCGGGAATAAAGCCAAAAAGGCTCAGGCTTGTTATATCCCAGGCATATTATATAAAACAAAATAGCATAGCACATATATATATATATATATGATTGAATGGCAAGAGAGTTAATAATCAGCAGGTTTTACAAGTAGAGGTTTTAACAAATAACATATATACAAAGGGGATCACGTTAAGCTGGGTTATATTTGTTAAAGTACATGCGTTCGAAAAAAACAACAAGAAAAACAACCCAGTTCCAAATCCCTTCCCCAAAACATCAGGATTTATTTTGTTACAAAAAATATAAATAAATTCCAGCCCCCCAAAAATCCCGGTATTATAAAGTATATAATGATAACAAATATATATGTTTTAATTATGGTTACCTCCAATTTTGATTTCACTTCCGACCCAGAAAAATGAAGCAGTTGTCTTCCCATGCTTCATTGCGGTATTCCATATCTAAACAAGACATACATTATTTGTTATATTTAAAACAAATATATTGCACAGTTGTTCATAAACACTACACTTTACAAAAAAATCCATCTTCACCCGATAGAGTTTGATGTACCATACAATCGAACTGAGATGGACAAAGGGTGAGGTAGAAATACAGACGCACAATCCGAAATCCACTGCCATCCGGACTTACGGGTTCTCAACTCCACAGAGTTTGATGTACCATACAATAAAACTGAGATGGGCAAAGAGTGTCCATCTTCACCACACTGAGCTTAAAGTACCATCAGAAGTTTATCGAGCAGAGGTATGAAACCAGCCATTCCCCAGACTCAATGGCACTGTGACTAGGCCCGCACTGATTGTTGAAAAAGCGCCCTCTAGGCTAGCGATAATTAGAGAAACCTCTAACACGAATTGGATGTGGAATCATGGCTTAATCACGATAAAGCTATTTTTACCCATCAGGCGTCAGTAGATCCTGACATTTAAACTGCGCAATGAGTCATATGGGCCTGTGAGAGTCCTCTGAAAGCTACAATGCAGGTTTCATATATCTGCTTTATAGATTTTTGGTACCATATAAAAAAACTGAGATGGACAAGTGCTGAGGTACAAATACAGGCGAACAAACCCAAATCCTCTGCCATCCAAACTTGTGAGTTCTCCACCCGACAGAATCGAGACGGACAAAAGGTGAGGTTGAAATTAGGACATTCTAAAATCGCCCGCTATAATCAAAGTAAGGTTTTCCACACACAGTCGTTGGGAGTTTGGTGTCCACATAAAAACACTGAGATAAACAAGTGGTGTAATAAAGAGATAGACGAACATTTGCAAATCCCCCACTTTTCACACTTACGGGTTTTCCGCCCCACCACGGAGGGTCTGATGTCGATGTTATAAAACTAAGAGAAAGAAATGGTGAACTATAAAGAAGAACTAGAGAGACAGACGGAGAGAAAATATTAAATCCCCTCCTCGACCCTCGCTATCCAAACTTACTGGTTCTCCGCCCCACCACAGAGCGTATGATGTCGGTATTATAAAACTGAGAAACAGATGTTGGACTAGAGAGACAGACGGACAATCTGAAGTTCCCCGCTATGTAAACTTACGGGTTCTCCGCCCCACCACCGATGGTCTGATGTCGGTATTATAAACTGAGACAAGCAAATGGTGACCTACAGAGAGTCCGACGGTCAATCTGAAATACCCCGATATCCAAACTTACAGGTTCTCCGCCCCACCACTGAGGGTCTGATCTGCCAGATGTTGAAATTGTGAACCTCTTATCCAAGTATCTGTCATACATGTTATTGGAGACGATGCCGTGAGATTCTGGATACAGGCCCTGGTGGTAAAAAGAAATATTCGTTCATGGCGGTAATAAATCGACTACGCCACAATAACTTTTTCAGATTAAATGCTTCATTTAATTAAAACCGTCCATGTCTTACCTCCATGATATTGCGTATAAAAGCTAGATGGTACTTGATGTTTACAAAATATAAATACCTACTGAATATAGTTTAGTGTAGGCTACACTGGGGGTGAAGGCTTTGCACGATGGTGATGCTAGGCCACGTTTTACAGGGCATACCCACCCAACCAGTAAGGGTCCCAGCCTACATATACAACTGCCCCCCGGAGTTGTGCAAGCGAATGCACCCCGGCCTACATCTATAATTGCCCTAATTAGTATACACGGACACGAGCACAGTCAGGGACAGACCAACAGCTGGGGCCCTCCCTACCCCCTAAGAGGACCCTTTGTTTATTTTATAATAACCTAGGACATACCCTGCGTTGACCACTGCTAAGCATTGGCATTTGAATTACCTGGCTGTGAAGCATGGATAAGCTTGCAAATATTGGAAGACACGGAGCCACATAATCAGAAAGACGAAACAGGAAGGACTGCTGGCAGAACTTCGAGACGGGATCAACGATGAGCTCCGCCGCCAAGGTTACGCTGGCGCCACGCTGGCGCACTGCGCTAGTTGCCTAGCGCCGAGGAAGGATCGGTCCTTCTGATGAGTACTAAGTATTATAGAGGAGCCTGTCCTGCGGAGAAACGCTGGCATGCTGTCACTGGTTTGTTGCTCAGTAACTGCATTACGCTACGTGCAGTCTTTATCACAAGTTTGGCATGTTCTAAACACCGCTGACGACTGCGCTGACCACTTCTTACCATTGCCATTTTGAACACACCTGGCTGCGAAGCAAGGATAATGTTGATGCATCTGATGATAGACACATATCCACAGAAGCAGACGTGACAAATAACGAGCTGCAAAGCAACATTGCTAACTAAGTTATTCATTCGTAGATTCAGCAGAAGAACCATAAAAAGTCGCTGTGAGACGGACGGCAGCTGCCGCCAGAAAGGTAAAACAGGAATGACTGCTGGTAGAAATTCGAGAGGCCAAGCTTCGATATCGTTTCGAAGAGACTGGTGGGCCCAGCTAGGCTGCTGGCGCACTGCCCCAGTCGCCCAGCGCCTAGAAGGCATCGGTCCTTCAGATGAATATTAAGTATTCTAAACGCTGGCGTGCTGTCACCGGTTTCTTGCTCAGCAGCTGGGTTATAGCAGGAGTCGTTTAAGCCGGCGCCGTGTGGTTTGTTTTAAAGCGGTCGGATAAGATAACAGCTAATAAGCAGCCAATACCGAATGAGGCTAATAACTACGTTATTGCAGATCAGACGAAGCAATTGAAGATATTGCCAGACCCCTTTCATATGGCCTAAGCTTATATACAATGTCTTCCAAGACTACAGATAGAAAAATGCTTGTCAACGCCTTGTACCATGACGTGGTTGTTTCCCTCTTCGCCATGAGCTACGCTCGCATAGGCAAAATGGTATTTGGAGTCGCTTACCCCAAATTCGACTTTCCCCTGTGACATGGGTATGGTCGATGCTGACGTCTCCTTGGTTATGGCGACCAAATACGCTCTAAGTGAACAGGGAATCATACCTGCTGATATTATGTAATAACGCGCATGGTGGCCCTGATAGCAATGTGTGTGGGAGGCGCCCTTGCAAACGCTCTGGCTTTCTCTGGGTCAAACTTTCTCTTCTCAATGATGAGAAACCCAGACGTCGATAAGGAGAGCAACCGCCACGATTTGGCTGTAGAACAGCTGCTAGCAGCGTAGGCAAACTGGTCTGGAAAACAGACAGAGTGCCTTGCCTGGATCAACGATGAGCTCCGCCGTCATGGTCACGCTGTGCAAACTTTCAGGGATGTCGACGCCACGATTCGTGAGTATACGCGCAAGTCTTTCCCCATAAATTCGCTCCTCTAGCATCAGAACCCCATCTTTTCGATTTCTACACGCCGTCTTTTATTACCAGAAAGACCGCGAGATTGTCTTCGTCATACTGGCTATGACCGCAACTGGCTTTGTTGCCTACAAACTAGCGACGTGAGTTTGTGATACGCCGAAGCCTGTTGGAGGCATATTAACCGTCTTAAATGCATGGCAAACTTAGATGAACAGAAAGCAAGCAGCGAAGGTAGCGAAGACATACTACAGCCCAAAGGGCTACTGGAAGGGGATCGCAGCTATAAAAAACCTAGCTGCCGCAGCGAACGTCCCCGACGCGGCTGTGAAAGCCTGGCTCAAGAAGCAGGCTATCTGGCAGATCTACGTGCCTGCACCACGGCACATCCAAATGCCAAAGTTCTATCTGACCGCCCCGAAGGGTCCACCAGGCTGCCCTGCTATTTCTTCCCCACGATAAGGTCGGCAAGCGCACCTATAAATAAACTCTTACCGCTGTCGACGTGGCTTCGCGCTATAAAGAGGCCCAGCCACTGGCCACAAAATAAGCTTAAAGGATCACCACGCTCTCTGTCGCATTTACAAGCGGAGCCCCCTTTAATGATCGAGTCTTCTCAAGGTTGGACCTTGACGTGAGTTCATGGGCGCGGTGAGCCAGCTTCCGCCAAAAACACGACGTCGAAGTTCGGCGGGATCACGGGATCGTGGAGGGTTTCAACCGGTCCTTAGATGAACGGTTATTCGGACATCAGTTCGCTCAGGAGATGCGGCTCCCGTCTGGAGTGTGGTCGTAAGACCGGGTTCCTCGGCTGCCCTCTGTAATTGCAGCTTTGAATACTGAGAAGACAAAACTCCTAGGCAAGAAAACAAAGGTTGCCATCAAGGCCAAATTGGTTGCACAAAAACCCTAGTCCGTTGAAGCTGGCAGCTTTGTTGGAAGCTCCCCTCGTGCTGTTTACTGTGCAGTGTAGAGGGTGGACTTGGGGGTAGTCTGAAATGGGTTAGAACTCCGCGTGTTTGGTCATGTCCTGGTACACGTCCTAAGTCTCGATCTGCAGGAGCAGCGAGCCGGTGTTCCCGTAGATAATTTGACAGCGCTCCCCGTATTATGCCTTCATCTGGTTATAGTAGAAGTCATACGTCAGGTGTTTGGGGAAGTGTAGGACGCTCATCCAACATATACTGGGCGGTTCTGGACCAGGCTACTCTTGTGGACCTGGAGGGCTGCGACGTCGTCGTCGAAGATATTAGCTCTGACAAAGGGTGGGCTGGCGATAAGATGTCTGACTTGTCCTCTTCGTGGGACCGTACGATTTATACGTCAATCCGCTTGCAAAGGTTCTCTATCGTCTTTCCGAAGACGGAGTTGTTCATGAGTTTGTACAGGTCGTTCTCGAAGTTGGTAGTCGCATTTTTGACGCAGCTCGGTGTTCATTCGGATGTAGGACTACATCCAGGGGCCCTGCTCGAAACGAAGATCTTTGTGAATCTTCTTCAGACGCATACCCAGTGACAGGTAGAGCTGCAGGTTGCGGTATTGAAGCACATAGCGTTCTTGTCGCGGAGGTTGGGGACCAGCTTCTCAACCTCGGTAGGCGCCACCCCCACGCCAAGAAGGTTGTGCTGATATTGCGCTTTGTTGGCTCGTATCGTACTGTTATCTGGAACGTCTCGGGCTTATTTACCGCCATCAGCTTGGCAAGGGAGGACAGAAGGCACTGGGCGCTGTCAGTGAACCGGAGAGGCCCGAGAGAGAAGGAGATATATTTATCCGTACTGTTTAGGATGCAGGAGATGAGGCGCTCAACTTTCTAGATGGCTTGCACCAACTTTATTTTGCGCTCCCCCTGCAGAGCTTTAAAGAAGTGTTCTACCGTGTTGGGACCTCGATATTTCACGGGCGGCTTTGAATGTTCATCACATAGCACAACGACGTAGCAGAAGCTGCAGGCCTCAATGGTGGTGTCTTTTCTGGGTAGTGATTTTGCCCGGGTTTAGGGCACCCTCCTTTTTGTGGTTAGAGCTTCAATGACGGCGTAGATGACGAATGGTGCACGCAGCTGTTTGTGGTGGTTCTGGAAGGTGAACTTGTTTTGCCCTCTTCGGGCATCTCTACCCTCACTGCCGTCTGTCTAGCCTGGGCCTTGAATAGGTTTTTAGTTATAGTTTTTTTCTGGAGTAACCGTGGAGACAGCGAGGGCAAAAGTGCTTGCGCTGTATGTGTTTAATTGGGTCGTAGAGGAGACGGTTTAGGTCCTTGATCCAGGTAAAGTGAAATTTACCGACCTTCTCGACCAACAGTAAAGGTTGATGTGGAGCGTGTGCTCAGGTTGGTTGCTGAGGTGGTGGATTGATTGCCAGGTCGTTCTGGTTCACGATGTTTGAAATACGAGAGATGGATGTGGGGACGTCGACTCCTTTGGAGTCAACGTTGTCCTTGGTGGGATACTTGGTTGGCCTACCCACATGTTCCGCTGCGAGAATAAACGCCTTTCTTCAAATGGGTGTTATGGCTACAAGAAACTACAGGCCTGGTTTTTGGCAGCTTTCTCCGCCTACAAGTGCACCTAACAGTGTTTTTTGGCAGAAACTTCCCACAGATCTTAGTCTGCACCACTTTCAACCACACACAAATGTTATTATAATGGTACACATTAAGCGATGCATTTGTCTAAAAGTTTTTTTTTAGGTCAGCTTATACATATCTAGATATAAACTAAGCGGCAAAAGAAAGTATAGGTCCGAAAATGTCACTTTACTGCCATAGTTTGACACCTTGTGGAAAGTTTTTATTAACAAAGTTATTATACAAGTACTAGGAGAACAGATTACATCCCTTAAACGGACCCGGTCTGATAGAGCCATGCTTCACGCCAAAATGTTAAAACACGCCCAAAGCAAAAAAACACGAGAAGCACGGACCGAAATGGTGTATAAATACACACATCCCACGGGCTGGCAGCACAGTTGACAAAGGCACATGAACAATATGCCAAGACTGACACCACAGGAGCGAGAGAGAGCCATTGGTATGCACGACATGGGGGCAACACAGGTCCGAATCGCACGAAGATTCGGTTGCACGCCATTAACTGTAGCCGGACTTCTGCTGCGATACCAGCAGACAGGAAAGACCGAGGACAGACCCAGAACGGGGAGGCCACGTGTGACAACACAACAGGAAGATCGGCGAATACGTACTATTCACTAATTACGTAACAGATTCGTAACAGCGACGGCAACTGCCTTTACAGGTCTAGGATATCGTATCAGCCAACGCACAGTACTGCGAAGACTACGTGCTGCAGGAATTAGAGCCTACCGTCCGTTCAGAGGAATGACACTAACTGCCCAACATCGACGCAACAGATTGCGATGGGCGAGGCGCGTTCGTGTCTGGCAAGTAAGAGATTGGCGCCGAGTTCTGTTTTCGGATGAAAGTCGTTTTTCATTGTTTCGGAATGAC
>JAVFBX010207401.1:0-12175 GCA_034783855.1 Mopalia kennerleyi
CCATTAAAGAGGAACACCGAAACCACTTGAATCATCGAATCCTGTGTACAGCAGACTTCACTGATCTATCATTGGATTGTTCAAAATTGGCTGACCAACCAGAGTGCAGGAAAACAGGATTAGATGTCCCAACTGGTGCTTGTGATCCTCTTTAATGGATGATAACCAGAGTTATGATCAGGTTATGAACATGGAAATTAATGTATTGTATTACACACAAAAAGTTTTACTTTTTATTTTATTTTATTGAATATGGTTTTTGTATGGTTTTTGTGTGGTCTTCTCCTTTAACACTTTCCCTCGCTTGAAACCAAGAGGAAACTGTAAAAACCACGCCACCAATGACCATAGCCACATCTTGTGACTCACTTATATACCTGAGGGATAAAGATGGAAACATGCAATTTTTTTAATACATACGTTCAGCTTGTATCAAATACAGTTATCTTAAGAATGGACGTTTGAAAAGATACTCGACAAAATCAAAAGTCGATTCACCTTTCACAATTCTTTTCACAAGTTTTGTTACTTTGTTGTGGAACAAGTAAGCTAACACTCTTCCTCAGATGAACGATGGGCGGTTGAAGGAGCAGCCTATTGCCCTGGTGTCCTAGAATTTATGGGCGTCAGGAAGCGGTCTCTTTGTTTACGATTGTCGTGAACTGGGGCTTGTTTCGCAAAGCCATCTTAGCTTACGTTGAACCTAACCTGACACTGCTCGTCATGGTATTTACGTTTTGCGTAAGCTAAGATCGCTTCGGGAAACTGCCCCCTGTCTTTGTTCGGTGCAAGTCATATTGAGGGTGGTTCCCATCACCTAGTGGGCTGGCTCGAGTGCAATCTTCTTACGTATATAGATAAAAACTCAAATCAAATAACTAAACCAAATTTCATTAGCTCTATTAATAATTCAGACATAATTTTACAGCGCTACAGGTAAAATTATAAATGTATCAATAGTCAAAACAAACAAACACTTGAAACGTTAAATAATTCAGTGGTTATTGGAGTGCATATGTTTGGTGAATTGGGGTGTTGTAGTTTTAACTATTAAGGACATTATGTTTAAAGCCTGATTTTACTGTATAAACTTAGCAATTGAGGAACATGAATTTTCCATCGAGGCACAGCACTTAAAATACAGATGATTCAATTAATTTATAAATCAATCAATCAATCATTCTAGCAGCCAATCATTCAATCGATTTTTCTTACATATATATTTGTACTTAGTTCAAATTTTAGCCATGTTTAGCAAGTTTAGCAATGAGCAATTGCACTGAAAGGGTAAATGTAAATGGTTCCCTATCGGTTAGTTTCTGTTTTCGCGAAGTTAATTTAATTTAATAGCCAACCTTTGCTGTTTCCTGCCCAAACCATGATGTATCAATGTCGCTGACAAGTTTAACAAAGACCGAAGTTTACGCTGTAACAAATCTACAACTATTATAAAGATTGCATCTTTATTGTTTTATAGACTTGACATGAATGATTATCACGTGACTTTGTCAGCTATCTGTGTGATAACGCCAATGATCACAGCGATTACAAGAAGCAATCCTCGCGATTAAATCTGAACCACTGCCGATCAAACCCTGGCCTTCAATTAAGCCGTACTTTGAGATGATTATCAAAATCTATTGGGTACGGAATTATAGTTATCTTACGTTGATAATTACATTAAACCACGGAATCCGTTCGCCTCCCGATCATTCATACCAATAATAGTACTTGATGAATGACATTTTGCCGCATACTTCAGGGAAATAAAAACCAACTATTAGATATGGGTGATTATTAGTCGAAGTTAAGTTGTCAATATTAGCTACCTAGGGACGCGAGAAACGGCATCCCGCAATTACCGGAGTATTGTTGATTTCTATGTCAATACGTCATCGAACTTTTGCAATTTAGCGATACTTATCAACAATGGATCAAGGTTCGTACCTACGTAGATATCAGTAATAAAGTATTGTTGAAAACTGGTATAAAGGAAATAGCGCCAGACCATTCATAACAAACGTATTGTTAGCTAGTCTAAGTATTCGAAATACAAGGAACGCCGTTTTCTGCAGTGACTGGCTGGCCTACCTGCGAGTAAATTATAGGTGTAATGTAAAAATCCTGCACCCCTGCAGATTTTTGAACACAGAAACACAATTTAAACAAACATTAAGGTCTGGTGGCTATTAACAGCATTTTCGTTATTTGGGGATAACCCTTTCTCAGTTTGAACAGATTGTAGTTCAGACAATTTTGCAGGTTAAGGCCCGTGCAGGAATCGAACCGACGACCCTAAGAGTTTGGCAGTAAATACTGGCTACCTACGCCACTCAGCTTATACTGCTGGCGAGTCGGTGTCTAACTCTGAGGGATGGGGGATAGATCCCTGGACGGGTTTCAACCTGCAAAATTTTCTGAACTAGAATTTGTTCAACCTAACAAGTGTTATCTCGAAACAACGAAAATACTGCATGATATAGTTCTAGTATCCATAGAAGCCGTAGTTATATTCCGCTGGCTGTCCAGTCATCTTGGTATTTGTTGAATTTAATACATTTCTGTCTTGGTCTTGAAACCTAAAATGTCATATATCAAAATTTGATCAGTGGAAACAAACCTTGGATGTCTGTTGGTAATTTTAGAAACAAATGTAGGTTCCAGGTGGGAAGAATCTTCCAGTTGCCCTGGTGCTCTAAGACACGAGTGGAATCAAGAAGCTGTTACGACTGTCGTCTGCGTATTGCATTTCGCGATTGTTCTGTGTCTCTCGATTGTTTTGTCTTGAGCTTGTTTCTTGCCAGTTGCCGGTGATGCCGCGTCTAAATATCCGTCCAATTTCAGAAGCACGTCTTAAGGATATACTCGGATTGATTTTACGTTTCGCCATTGCCGGTAGAATGAATTTCGCAACACTTGTATATTCTTAATCGTCTTCTACCTTGAATAATAATATATTTGTTTGATTGGGATTTAATGTCGTACTCAAGGGTATTCCACTTATAGCGATACGCAGTAAATTTTGTTTTGGTAGATATAGAGATTTTCAGAATAACCCAAACAATAATTACTGATGGGTAATTACTCTACTAAAAAAGGGAATAATTAAGTTTGAATAAATTTGGATGAAAATTGTATGTATGTACGATGACACTGTATTTACTTATGTTTTTTTTAATTTTTTGTGTTGCAGGCGAAATATACAGTTTTATGTGTGGACGAACAAAAAGAATTCGTTTTTAAATCAGCCAAGGCGTGTGCTTGTTCAATATGTCGACGCGGATGAAAAGGCGACCAGATCTATTCCTCAGACTTGATTGAAGGATTTCTGTGTAGATCGCCTCCGTTAGGCTATACAAACTCTTCTTCTGTACTTTTGTTTTCATGTTTTGTGACCAACAATAGCTCTCTGCCAGTCTAATACCAGGCTTGATTAGGCGATCTGAAGGAACACCTCTGAAGGCAGATTTCAATAGAAGACAAAAGGATCCCATCTTTGATCGGAAGACAGAAGACTAATTAAACAGCCCCAGTACATTTAAGTTACAGCCTTACTGGAATAAAGGTTTTCCGGAGCGCTATTGTGGCACGTGGTGTTCAGACTGGCTAATTAAAAATCCCAATCACATTTAATTAATTATTTTGCTAATTAACTTGGACGATTCGAAGACAGTTTTAAGATATCATATAATATATAAAATCGTCGCCGTTTATTGGTGGTACGTTTTGGTCGTGAACTGGTCCAATATGTGAATGGCCGTCGGGAGGACTCGCGTGTTTGAACACGTTTTTCCAGTTCTTACGTCTGCCGTATGATGGGGAGAGCTTTTTCCGATAATAAATTAACTTCATCACAGGAACATTTTGACACTGCCTGAGGCTTTGACAGAGAGTTTGAAAGGTCTGATAACGTATACCGTATAGCAATGTTACACAAGATATGAGATGGTCGAAGGAAGTGGCTTTACCATGACGTTGTGCTAGCCTCTTTAAGGCCGGTACTGAAGACGACATAACGAGTCGCAGGGTCTTGTAGCCAGTGGTCAATGCACACAAAAAATAAACGGCTTGGATGTCGTCTTGATTCCCTGTTATATTATATAGTTTTCCAGCCTAACCTCTGACTGACTACAAAGATTAAGCGAGCACACACATACAAGCTAGATGACAAACCAGGACACGACTCGGAATTGATTCTACATCTATTTTCTCTCGGAACATGTACAGTCTGTATTACTATTTTCTCATGAAATAAAATCAGAAGAGCAATTTTGACACATGGTGTTCGATTATTACATTTTTGACGTATGATGTTCGATAATTATATATTTTATGCTTCTCTGAATAATTACAATTCGATAGCAGTGACGACCGAAGTCTGAAAAGCATTTTTGCCACATTGTGTTCCATTATTACATTTTTGAAGCATGATGTTCGATAATATTATATTTCATGCTTCTGTTTAAATAATTACAATGCGGTAGCAGTGATGGTAGAAACCTGAAGGGAGCAGTTTTGACACATGGTGTTCCATTATTACAATTTTGACACATGGTGTTTCATTATTACATTTTTGACACATGATGTTCGATAATATTATATTTCATGCTTCTGTTTAAATAATTACAATGCGATAGCAGTGATCGTAGAAACCTGAAGAGCCGTTTTGACACATGGTGTTCCATTATAACATTGCCATGCTTTTATTTCATTCTAAACATTATTCGCGGATCTATCTGCGGAGATTCCAACGAGACATCTTGTCTGGTTTCCGATATTTCGGACCCCAGCTTTCAGCTCGCAGTGATACTCGTCGCATCCGAGTGTGGATGAACTTCACAATTGTAAACGACAGCAGGTGTTTGAGATCTATATCGTTTATTATAAAATGTGACCGTTTGAGGTAAAAATGTCTATAGTTTGGTTTCGGTTCTGTTGCATTTACTTGTTAAATGGATAGACTCGCCTGTACAGATCAATGAACAGTTTATGTTCTTTTTTTCTTACGATTTTCACATAAGCGCGAATATAAATATTTTAAAAAAATCTATGTCAAGTTCTATGTCTATACACCCAGCCGAGGATCGAGTCTTAATTTAACCAAAAATAAAGATTTTACCTATTAAAAAAGTTATTGGTCTCATGCTGGCACACTATCGTATAAGTGAAATAACCTGAGGTCAAATTCTAATTAAACAAAATAGAACCAATTTTCATCATTTTTTGAAGCAGGTTTGGATATGACCTGTTTGAATAATACTGCCCGACGCTTCCATTCCACAATTCAATTATTATATGAAGTTTTGTAACATCGACTTTTATCCAACAAATTACTGTGAATGTATCAAATGATCACTACTCTCTCTCCTGTATAGTAACCTCCAAATTGGGAAATCCAATCTCTACACGTCTGACAAATTGACAAAGTGGTATGGTTATCTTTAGTTTTAGTATAGAGATTGGGAGTGATACATTGATGTCTACAGTCTTCCACAGCTCGGACAGGGTAGGTTCACAAGACACTATGATACACATTCGGTGATTTGTTAACACAGATTGCCCGAGCGTAGAATAGGAGCGGGTGGCTGAGTGGTCTAGGTGGTCGGCACTTACTGCTGGCGATTTGGTGTCCGACTGAGGGTAGACACATTCGATTCTCGGACGTGTTTCAACCCGCACATTTTTCTAAACTAGAATCTGTTTAAACGACAAATGTGTTATCCCAAAACGAAGAAACTTTTTCAGGATAGACTCAACGTTATCCGCTTCGGGCTGTTCCGACATGACATGTGACGGTTAATCTACCATCTTTGTAATGCTGTTAATGCAAATCTGAGGGATTGTTGTGATTTCCACCTATGAGTACGGCAGACGTATTCGTTAATTTTCAACGTTAAAGTCATTGCAAAACATGAGTTTACATCAGTCTCTTTCGTCTACACTGTCCGCACCGCGTAACCTTCATGCATAGAATTAATTCACCTATGGCTGTATATACGACTTGCATCATTTTTCTCTGCTTAACTGCACGTACCCAGAAGCCAGAACTGTTTTTATTTTAATTTTTCTTTTTCTTGGATTTATCAAGGTTTTGATTCGGCAAGTGTTGGAGTACTTCATCTCCACACTTGATTGTGAATAAAATTTGGAATGGTATACATGTATCTCGTGAACGATTCATCAATCCTGATTACTCAAAGGATTAAACGGAACGGTTCGTAAATTTCTACCCGATTCAAAATTTCAATATAAGCCTATTATCCTATTTACCCATAGTTCATATTTTAATAATGTTAACAAAACAAAAAATTGACGAATTTGAATATCAGTGATAATTAACCTAGTTAACCTATCTCAATGAAATAAAAACGTCCTCAAACAAAATATGAACGCCATAGGCAGATCTTAACATTGAAACAATTTGTAATCAAATATGCCTTATATTAGATTGACAAGAAACAGTAAATGTCTTATACAGATAAAACCAAAAAGAAAGAATACCCGTATTCATATTCAAAATTTTTTCGTCATCTAAAGTTGATGTTTGTTGTTGCGCAAGCATAAACCTACCCGGACAGTAGACCTAAGTGTCGAGGTTTACTGTTTCTAGACACGTTCTTTATCATGGTTATTTATATAATTATGTTGGATACAAATCATTTAAACTAATAGTGTTCTACATTTGTCGGTTCTGTAGATATTACTTTCAAAAATCTTTTTTGTATACAACCTCCCATATCCCCCCCCCGTAAAAACGAAATCTAGTCTAAGTTGACCAGCCTCTTTAAATTAAATAGGTTTTTTTGAAAGTTTCATTCAGTTTAAAGAAATGTTCAAATTTCAAAGTTCATTCGTCCATAGCGTTGGTTAGCGTATCGGCATAGACAACGGTTTGAGTCCGTCTATCGCCCTCAGTGTGAGTTAGCTATAGGTATCTCGTTGAATTGTATACAGTCAACATATAGTTTATGAGTGAGTCAAACGATGTGGCTCGATCCGACAATCGTGGATTCGGTTTTTACGAGATTCTTCAAGGAACAGTTTGAAATGTACAATCCGAGGTCATTTAAGTGAAATATTCTAGAGTACGAAGTAAAAACCCCAAACCAAGATAACAAACAAATCTTTATTCAACTAACAGTTGCTCTGTTGGACCCACCGCAGGTCATTTCATTGAACCGTTTCCAGACGTCTTGACAGAACAGACACATTAAGATGCCGATGACCAGACACTAGGTAGCCTGCTTAAAGTACGTCATTAATATTGGTGTAAAAAGACCATGCTCAAGGGTATTTCATTTGTGACAAGCAGTCTATCCCAATGCTAAGAGCCAGACTGACAAAACCTTTAAATGTGGTAGTGTTTGCTTTCTTTGAGAATTAGCTTCCCTTCGATGTTCTATGTATCAGTATGAGTAATTAAGCTTCAAATAAAATACCCTCAGCCTTCACCAAGAAGTACATGCAGCCTAGTTGAGGCTGTTGAGCGGACTACATGAAACGCAAGGTCCAGAAAAAGTTAAGCTTACAGTTCTAAACACACTGACAGTGACAGAATCTAACGCAAAAGTAACGCCGTGCTTAAGGGGGCTGTCTCAGTGTTGTGACGGCGTGCCAGAGCAATGGGCGAAGGAAACCTCCCTCAACCCCGCTGGCAACACACGAAGATAATACAGGACAATCACAGGACGCAGTATAAAGACATCACAGCACAAACCCGGTTTCTTTTTCCTCATAAGCTCAGAAAGCTTCAGCAAGCTTCCACCCAACGACCCGCTAATTGTTCGATGTACTACAGTTGTTTAGCCGTTACTACATTTAATGGTGAACTAGGCTCAATGGCTAAATACCAGGCTTGCTCATGCATGGTCATGGTGTGCAAACAGGAGTTAAAACGGTTAAAATGACACGAATCCAGTTTTGTGTCGTGAGTTGTGATTCGAACATCTTTCAGTGCATCTTCTCTAGCCAAGGGTTTTATATCCGAGCAACTCTGCATTACAACCCTTGGCAGATAATTGATGTACGAGTGTCTTAGCTACGCCAACTGGCGGATAAAATGATCAAGGTTTTAGTTAACTCAACTTGTTGACAGTTACATCCAACCAGCGTAGATAACCTATGTCGAATGTCGTACTCCAGTTTTGACAGTTTGTTTAACTTTGTATAGCAGCTAGTGTTGGCATATATACGGTGCTTTGGTGTCTGTAGCGGTAGATACATATCGAATAATTTCACTGAGTTGTTTGAATACCCCAAACAAGTTCGAAATATCTGATTGGATGCGTTCCCACGCATCCAATTAATTGCCTGGAAGCCAAGTCCCATTATACCTGAGTTATCCACCAAGGGTTGTAATGCAGAGTTGCTTGGATATAAAACCCTTGCCTCGGCTAGAGAAGATGATGATACCACCACAAAATTATATTATAACTTTTTCATAATTAATTTAAAATATTGGGATATAGTGGGAAAAAATGTTATCGGTATGTAAGCTTACAACTAAAACTCATGTATTGGCAGGAGTTGACAGAACAGCCATCGCGGCCATTAATTAATTTATTCATATTATTAATGTAACTTATGTCCCTTTCTAACCACTAAGCCATGGCCCCAAGTCACACAATTCCAGTGAGATTCCAGTATTGTTAATCTTGAAACACCCGGGCCCGATTCCACAAAGCAGTTTTATACTTAAGTCAAAATGTTTAAAGGCCCTCACATTTCTCAGTTTTAAATTTAAAAATTTAATATTTTAGAATAATTATTATTATTAATTAAGTCACAATTACAGGTATTACATTAAAAGTAAGTTCAGACAAATGGCAAAAATATCAAACTTAGTATTTTGACTTAAGTCAGAAAATGTTTTGTGGAACCGGCCCCAGGACGGTTTGGCCAGTTGCTCAAAACCAAGATTAGTCACTAATAGCAGATCAAACCACTAATCTAGGATTAAAGATAAGCCTTCAATCATGCCCGCCCGCTAGCTTGATACAAACAGAGACCTCGCTAAAACCATAAAATCAGACAGCACCTAGGCAAAATGAAGTGCCCAATTAGCCTGCTAGCTCAGTGCCAATAAGGACATTGCTAAAGCCTTAACGTAGACAGCACCCGGGCAAAATGAAGCACCCTTTAAGCCACCCGCTAGTTTGGTACAGGCAAAAACAGGACCTTAAACCAAATTAACAGCACCAGGGTAAGATAAAGCCCCCAGTTAGCCGACTGCTGGCTCAGAACAAACCTTAAAGCCTTAAATCAAGACAATACCAAGACAAAACTAAGCACCTATTAGCCACCTGCTCGCTTGAAACGAACAGAAACATGGCTTTAACCCTGGGCTTGTGACTCTCGTCTTAAGGAAAACTCAATCAAGTATTATTGGTAACTGACCTAGTTGTTGCGATGACGTGAGTCTGTCCGTCATCCACTCTCTCTCTTGAAGTAATTCTCGCTGGACCGCTACCCAGTTCATACCTGTATAAACACATACAACAAAGATAACATAAAATTTGTTAACACTTGTTTCATGTTTTGGAGTCCTTGGTCTTCACTGATAAGTTTAGCATAGTACAATAGTATTGAAACTCTGAAGAACAAAAGTCTCATACAGATGGTGTTGTTACCAAACACTATAAACACACTCACAAAATGTAAAGGGTTTTGCTTTGTTGAATTAATAGTTTCTCTCTAGTGTTACGTAATGACAGTACAGCGATGTTCAGGACACCCTGACCTTGGCCATGACCTTGGCCCATTTAGATCTGGCATTATCATATACAAAATTGTGCTACTTCAAATAATGTTTATGTCGTTTAGAAAGTTTGAACAGATTCCAGCTCATATAAATGATAAAATCTGCCTGCAAAATTATCTGAAGTTGAATCTGTTCAAACTGTTAAAGAAAGTGTTATCCCAAAATACTGAAAATAATGCTGACAAAACTTGGTACATGTATCTGTAATAACAAGAGGATGTTCCTTGTGGGAACACAAAGTTTTTTACTTTAAATGTGATAACTGAGGCGATGACTTCTGGTGAACCTCCCAGTTTGAAATGTGATAACTGAGGCGATGACTTCTGGTGAACCTCCCAGTTTGAAATGTGATAACTGAGGTGATGACTTCTGGTGAACCTCACAGTTTGAAATGTGATATCTGAGGCGATGACTTTTGGTGAACCTCACAGTTTGAAATGTGATAACTGAGGCGATAACTTCTGGTGAACCTCACAGTTTGAAATGTGGGCTAAAGGCTCGTGCTTAATCTTCATGTTATAACAATATACAACAGAGATAATGGGTGTCTTGTAATGCCAACTGATGGATTGGTGTTCCACGCTGTTCTTAAGGGTATTTCACTTATATGACGGCCGTGAAATCCAACAACAATTGACAGAGGGCGCCAACATTTGAGACTCTTGCTCAGCTACGATTTTTATGAAATTGATTTTGTATCATACTTGGCCTCATTATAATAAATAAAACAGATTTTCATGTAAACAATTTTACATCATACTTGACCTCATTATAATAAATTAAAAAGACTTACATGAATACCACATATCCATCACTAAGGGCTATAGCGAGGTAATCTCCACCCCGGAGAGGTTTACCGGGTTCCTGTCCGTGCCAGAAAATAAGCCCTTCCCCCTTATCTGTTGTCACGGTAAGGTTGACCAACTCGCGCACCTGACCGCTACGATGAGGCAGTAGTTTGTTTGCTATTTCCACGTAGCCATCCCCCTGTACACTAAAACTGGTGCCTAAGCTGATCACTGGAGGATAAAAATCAGTTTCATTAAATTAGGGAAAGAATGATTGTTAGAAGGATTGGTGTTTAGCGTCACAGATAGAATTGATACAATGTTTACATCATACTCTGCGGCTGTCCCATTAAATAGGGTAAAAAATCGAAAAGAATCCATGTAAAATCACCTACACCAAAGTAGATATCACCGCTTTCCTTCAATTCTAAGTAAAGATTGCTTGATTGAGGTAATTAAAGGGAAAGGCCACTGATTTTTGGTGGGAGGAAACCATGTAAAAACCACCCCTGCACGCCGGAGACACATCTTGTGACTCACTCATATACCAGAGGGTCGACAGGCGCACTAGATCCTGTGAAAGGTACATCAAAGTAGGCGTTAGAAAGCTCACTCGCAAACCATTACACCACGGCAGCGGGCCTCTGGTATTTAGTAGCAGGTTGATATGAACTCACTTTCAGTTTTAAGTGAACGCATCCACCAGTGCATGCAATATGGAGAGAGCCCCAACTAGATGATATAACTACAATGCTTTTGAAAAATTATGTCAATTCCGCTTGTTAAATTAAATTAATAATGGCTTTGCTAATTCAATTGCAAGTGCAATACAGATGTTTTGAAAATATGCAATAAAAATAATAAGTTTAAGTCGAAAAGCAGTTGTTTTTCCCTGTAATGTTATTCCTATAATATGATGATGTGCAAGCCCATTGGGTGAAATCAACTCGACATCCAGCCCTTCCACTAAGGGCCTACAAATCAGGGCTTTGTATAAACACTAATGAACATATAACTTCTTGAGAAAAATATCCACACATCTTGTGAATTTATAATGATTCTGTAAGGTTAAATTCTTGAAAAAATTATCCAGATGCCTTGTGAATTTATAATGATTCTGTACCATGTACTGTAGCATGTACTCCTACTAAGTAGACTCGCACTGAAAGTTATCTCCCCTTTTATGGAACTCTTCTGTTGTTTTGTTGTTGTAACAAATCACTTAAAGTGGAAGTGAAAAAAATAGATATATAAATTAGGATCTGAGTGAGCAGTCTGCCAGCGTACATGTATATCCCTCACATGACGGCGTGCCAGCCCAATGGGTGAAGGAAACCACCCCGGTCACGACGGAAAGTACCAGGGTATTGTTCCACAAAGCGATTTTAGCCTAAGTTGGTCTTAATTACTAAGACAAAAGAATAGCTCCAACATTGGTCATCTAGCCAATTAAGATGAACTTTGGCAAAGATGGCTTTGTGGAACGGGTAACAGGGCAACACGAAGCTTCCTCCAAACCCTCCCTTGTTTATTTTCTTGGCTTATTGTACTTACCATCTTGGCAGTGCCTGCCAGAGAATCCCAAACCGCACACACACCTATATCCCTGCTCTTCTGCTATGCATCC
>JAVFBX010207412.1:0-22269 GCA_034783855.1 Mopalia kennerleyi
CCTCTTTTCTCGCCTTTTACGATCGGCCGAGGAAGCCGAGGGAGTATTCTTCTGGACTGGCCAACCCGCTCCCCCACAGGGCCCCAACAACAGAGATCTAAGTTCAGCCCTTCAAGTTCGAAAGAAACAGGGCAACAGAAAATTAACATAAGTTTGTCTGGTTTTCATCTATCTCATGAAAGAAGTCTTCAAAGCACACACTTTTATTTGACTAACAAACCTTAACATAAGTTATGATAGCAAGATTTATTTTTCCCCTCCTCAAAGATACTTTCAGTGGATAATATGTCATTCGGGGAATCGCCAGTGCAAGTTATTATACATAAATGAAATTGTAGGTTTTTCACAGTAGTGGTCATTTACTTTCTTTTGGTGTGTGTATACTTTCTTTTTATGAATGGAACACACCAATGAAATTTCATCTAGAAAAAGCAGAAATGAGTAACATGTTACAATACAGGGTTTTCCACTTATGATGTTACAACAATAGAGTGACGTCCCTTTCTGAAATAACTTCATCAGTTTATGACAAGGGGGTCACATGCTAATCCACGATATTTAACATAGGTGGTATAGGAAATATTGCAAATTAACAGGTAAACATTAATAAAACCATATTAATTTCTTTTTATCATAGCGTAAATATTATTTTTTGCAAAAATTACAATTTTAAAGCTATATTTTCCTGAAAACCAACAACCCGCAATGTTAAAGCATAGGCGGGCTGCCCTACCATGCCAAAAAGTGGAAATGTCATTCTGCAAAGGGACATCACTCTGTTGTCATAATGTCTTAACTGGAAAACCCTGCATTAACACAATACTGATACTGGTCACGAACCTTGTTGTATTTCAATTTGTCTCTTGGCTTCCCCAAGAGCTGAGAAGAGATCGAGTTTGAGTCGAGTCTCAGCACTTAAGTTATTCTCCAGGTGAGTATTCTTATCCTGCATGGCCGCTAATGCTGACATTAATACATCTGTGTCTGTCTGGCTGTCTTTCAACTGACGCAGGCACTGCAACAATACACTCATATACATACATACACTCTGCTGCATGGATTGCAAATAAGGCTCCATGATCGCTGATGAATAATGTTAGACAGAGGGGTGTCTCTGAGACATCCAAATAGCCTTTTGAGGCACCCTGTGTGATCAAATTTAACATAAAAAAGGTATGGATATTTCCCTCATTTTATAGTGAAAATGGTGTTTTGAGACACCATCTTCTTGATTTCTGGTTAGCATTTTGTGATAAGGACTGATCAAAATCTAACAATAAGTGAATAAAATTAAGTTATATTTCTTTGTTAAATTAGAATATAAATACAACAATTCACATTTTGATTTCAAAATAACTGACTGAAAATATATTAAAAGATTTGACTACTGTGTGTTTGTTTGGGGCTCAAAGCCATACTCAATGCTATCTCACTAAGATGACAGCATGTCAGCCCGATGGGTGAAGGAAACCACCCTAGGTACCACTGACAACAAACAAAGACAGGATAAATTCAGGAGGCAGGACTCTTTTTTTTCGTTGATTTTTGCAAGAATCCAAATGGATTCCCGTAACTGTGTCTTACAATAATCTAGGGAATCCAATAATGGATTCCCGACATTTTGCAATATGGGAATCCAACTTTCAATTTGCCATTTTTTTGAAAATATTTCCAATATATTATGTATTTTATATGCTCATTTTAAAACAGCTGGGTACAAGAGAACAGTACCTTATTCCAACCTCTGATGCTAGCTTGATATTGATAAAGCAGAGAACCCCAGTGAAATAAAGCTGGAATTATTATTTATCTGCTATATTTTAATTTGCGAGAATATTGATTTGCGAGAATATTGCGAGAATCGGATTCCCGTCGAAAAACGAGCCCTGGGAGGATCAAAGGAAGCACCACAAAGACATCACCAACAGATCAACTTCCTGTTCCCCTCTCTGTCAGCACCAGGGAAACAGGTAGCTCCAAAAGCTTTAAATAACTGCTCAAAATTGAGGGATATTTCTATGTTCAATTACAATAATTGTTAAAATCCACAGCCTGATGTCAACATAACTGATCCGAATATATTCTTAGATTTAATTAGTCTACACTATGTGTCAGTGTAAAGAACATGTAGAGGAGAGGGAAAGAGCATCCATAATACAAACCTGCAACTCTCTGTCTACTTGTCGGAACTGGTCTTCACGAACTTTCAAATCGTGTTGTAGTTGTTTTTTGTCGTTCTCTATATCTCTGCGGCGGCTCTTACAGTTTTCTGTACATTCACCTCTATAAAACAGCATTGAATAATGACAATGGGTGTTACTTCTTTGCATGAAATCAATGGAACTCTAGTTCACTCTTACTCAGACTGAACAAGGAATCTGGCCTTATGGACGGATTCTTTCGATTCGTTTGATTCTAAAAATTGTCAATAAGATTATGTATCGGTTGTGAAGTTAATCTTCCTCCAGTGCTTAGTAAAACCATTAGCAAAAACTGAATCAAGTAGAACATATTTTTATTCCTACAGCCTCTAGTATTGCTTGTTTGTTTGAAATTCAATGCCGTACTCACGGGCATTTTACGCCTATGATGACGGATTGTTCTTTTTACATTGTTCCTTGCTTAAAAACGATGGAAAACTCAGAGAAAACATTGCAAGAACAACCCCCGGGATTGTCAGAGCCACATCGTGTGACTCGAACCCATGGACAGTACATCGTGGTAGGATTAGTTAGCAGACACACTAACCAGTAAGGCACGGCCGTTGGCCCTACAGCCTCTCGTAGTTAATCCAAATACATATCTGGAGCATAGGTACTAGTACACGTCATTGTCACCTTCATACCCAATAGGTCATGTCATGATAAAAAGTTTACTTGTTTGATTGGGTTTTAGTACTCAAGGGTATTTCACTTATATGACGTTGGATTGTCCACTTCACACTGTTCCTTGCCCTATTATGGGGGAAAACCGAGAGGAAACCTTGTAAAAACCAACCCCGCAATTGACGGAGCCACATCTTGTGACTCACTCATATACCTGAGGGTCAACAGATGGATTTGATCTGTGAATGGTAAATCGAAGTAGGCGTTAGAAAGCGCGCTCGCTAACCACTACGCCCTGGCCACGGGTTGATAAGAAGTGAATGGATGTATTTTTTGTTATCTTACCTGGCAGCAGCTGCTATTGCCACAGCCCTAGCTGCTGCTACTTCTTCAGCTTTCTTGTTCTTCCTTTCTATAGCTAACTGCTGCTCTAAAACTGCCCTACTCTTTCTCTCTTCCTGTAATTTCCGCTCTAAAATGGCAAGGTTCTGTTTGTCCTGCTGCCGACTTGTTACTAGGTTATGAAGCCTGGAAACAAACAAGGTATATACCAATGATCACTCTCATAGCAGGTACTGTGCGGTGTGGTGGCTTGATTAATAACTTCCTGAAAAATTGCTTTGAACAACACTGCAGATTAGGTTTAAGGCTTTGCCCTGTTTTATTTATAAGTTGTATAAACCATGGTACAAACCATGCTCTGGAGTCTGGATTTCTGCTCAGCCTACACAGTGAGTATTGTTCATTTTTTAATAACTTAGTTTTCTAACACTGAAAGTGACTCCAGAGTAGACTCTGTTCAGCACAAAATATCTCAAGGAAGAACTCGAGCACTTTTGTCATCCCCATCACAGCATTCAGTAAATTCAATGCAAGAGGAAACAACTGTGGTAAAGGGAGGCAACTCTTCACACTATTCAAATACCTTTTGATCTTTATGATCTCAACAGTTTCATTTTAAAATCCCATGATTTACCTGTTGCATTCAGAACTCAAGGGTGGCAATTTCATGGAAGCTTTGTTGTTTAAACCAAGGAAATTTAAAATTAAGCTAGCCTAAAATCTTCATAAAACATATAAAACAAACAAGATTTTTCTTTTTCTACCACAGTTTACTTCAGTCTTGAATTTTTTTAAAAAGTTGTGGCAGAAAGACAGTTTAATACAGAGAGGATAAAAACTGTACAGAGTTAGTACTTACTTATTTTGTAAACTCTCATTATCTTGCTGTAACTGATACAATTCTGACTTCATGGACTTATCTCCAATTGATAATGTGTTAATTTGAGAGCGAAGCTCCTGTTCACAGTTCCGACTAGCTTGGAGATCTGACTTTAGTTTCTTTATATCTGTCTCAAGCCTTTGGGAAGAATTCAAAAACGAAACATTAATAAATTTTAAGTACATTTTAAGAGAACATTGTCATAAACATCAACATTCAGTTTAAATCCTGTCAATCAGAAAATGTTGAACATGACAATGTTAATATAATGTATCAAAGTTGGTAACATCAATTGCCTAATCATGGCTTTAAGGTCATTCTTAAAGTTATTTGTCTTAAATCACATCATGCCAATGCAATGGGTGAAGGAAACCATCCTAGACAGCGAAGCAAGAAAGACAATGTTTTTTTTAAATAAGAAAATAGTGACCCTGGCTATTAGGTTCAGATACAAAGTATCTTGTCTCAAAGAGACTGTTCCAAGAACATGTCACCGACAAGTATTTAAAGTGTGAACTATTTATTTATTTGATTGGTGGTTAAAACCATACTCTGCCTTGTTGGTGTTGGGTGGGATATTTGAGTTTCCAGTATTCGCTTATTTGCTTGATTGGGGTTTAACGCGATGCACGAAATTAAACGACGCCACTGGCACCAAACAATGACAAAGACAGGACAAATAGTGGACAATCACAGGACCAGGGGTTGAAATTTTTTAATATTTCCACCTGTCCTAGGAGATAACTGGTTTTATTCTCTACCTGTCCCCAGTCAATTTCTACCTGTCTCATGTGAGTAATGTTCCATTGCGCTAAGAATAGGTAAACACGCTCGTATTTTTTTATCAATTAACATAGAATTGAAAAAATACATTTACTTTTGATTTTAAATAACCTGTCGCAGATGACCCGTAGGCAGATTTTATTTTCACCTGTCTCTTGTGGAAATCCACTTGTCAATGACAGGTAGACAGGCAACATTTTGACCACTGCAGGACTCAATGGTGTTTCACTTATAACATGATGGAATGTCCTCTTCTTTGTGACAATAAAATACAAGTGGAAAACCAGGAGGTACATGTAACCTTGTGAAGAAACCACCTCTGCGATTTGCAGTCACCTATTCAGACTTCTATAGTTGAGGTTGACTGGGAGACTCTAACCATGAACTGTACCAGAGGAGAGTCAGTAGGCCACTTACCACTCAACCATGGCCTTGGGCCTAAGGTGTGAATAAATAAAACACTGATTGCCTGGCAAAATATTCATATGTTGAAAGTCAACATTATCCCACAAATGTTTTAAACTTTTAAGATCTCTGTCAAAATAGCATGACTCGGTCAATAAAAGATACCTCTTTTAACAATTCTAATTCTCATTTATTTGTAGAGCTTTTTTGTAAAAACTCTTAACACATAAAACGATTCTACTCTCTACAATAAATGCATATAGGTGAAAGGGGCATCTTGTGTTGTGTCGAATTGCTCTCTAACTTTTTAATCGAGTCATATCCATTTTATAATTGGATCTTAAACATTGGGTATTGCTTAAACTACAGTCTAATTCCTCTACCGGCCATGTCTTGGTACTTTAATCACTAAAGTCTTGTCACACTAGGGGGCCTACGCCATGAGACCTATAGAGTCGACAGTTTAAACCTTTGACAGTTCACACCAATGATCTAAACAGGCCATTGGTTCACACATGTTGTACAGTTAACCTGTAATGCACAAGAGTGTAAGTCGAGTGACGTAAGGAATAGGGTTGGTCACGTCGAGTTCAATCCAAAATGCCAGCTACCACTGGTCATAGGCAGGTATATACTCGTAACCCTTGGGTAATTTTATAAGATGAAGAAACGATAGGTCGATATCATATTTAAGTATGTTTAATGGTAAACTTTCAAGGGATATATTGGTTATTACAGCCAGGAGCATTGCTTTAAGTAATGGGAAAAAAACGTCAATTATTTTTTTAAGGGGGATAATATATCTCTATATTTTGCTTGGATATTGAATGATAGGTACCTAAACTTTTGACTCTGATTCTTAGACCACACATCCTGAACATGGAATTGACAATGTCTAGTATAACCATGAAGTGGATGAGGGAGATTCCAATAAACATGTTAAAACTATTCTAAGAGTGATTTAATTACAACACTTTATAAATACACCCACCTTGAAATGACTTCATCTTTGTTGTTACTAAATGTGGCTGGAGATAAATCTTTACTGTAATTCTTGCCCTTTTTAGAGGAGTTCTCTTTACTGGTGTTTAACTTGTTCCCCGAGGGTTTACTGGTAGCAATAGAAGCTGTACTGCTGGTGCTAGCTTTGAATGACTTGTGATTCTGATCAGCAGTTATAGTCTGTTCAGTACACTCCATGAGTTCGTTAACATTAGATTTCTTGGGTGTCTGTTCTATATATGAGTAATCTATGTCATCATCTTCCTCTGTTGACTTTGAATTCTTTTTGCCATCTTTGTCTTCATCTGTACTGCTCTTCCCAGCTCTTTTGCCACCTACTGAACCATTTGAGATTGTATCCTCATCTGTTTTTGATGTTAGTGCTGAAACAAAAAAAGTCAGAATCAGAGTTTACAAGTATTTCAGTAACAACTTTGAGACACATCACAGAACGTGTTTGTTTGATTGGTGTTTAACGCCACACATAGGCCTATTTTAATCAAATGATTGCATGCCAGCACAATGGGCGAAGGAAACCACCCTCGACGCCAGTGGCAACAAATAAAGACAAAAAAACTGGTAAGTTATTTATAGGGTGTTTTTTTTTATCAGAAGGGACATTATTTTTATTTGGAATATCAAATTAAAATACAGGACTTCAGAAAGTGAAAACATAGCTATTCCAAATTATGGCTTAGGTAAAAATTTGAATTTTTTTTGTTGAAATTGAATATTTTAATAATCTATAGATTTCGAGTTCAATCCAATGAAGTGTTGGGGGGAAAGGTAAAAAAAAAACACTGATATTATAATATTTTCTTTTAGTTCAAACCTTGCAAAAATTCACAAAATTGTATTAAATTTGATATGTAACTTATACAAATATGATATGATATATGATATATATTTATTCACCAACAATACAAAAAAAAGTGTACAAAACTATAAAACAATTCAGTTGGCGGGATTAAAGCTCCATGGAGCTTGCTCTATCCCATTGGGTGGAAATATTGATTTAAATATCAGACAGGTGAAGATATAATGAATTAGACATGGATTATAAAATTATATTAACATATATACATACATGTATTTACAAAATAAAATAAAGTTATATAATACAATATCAAGAGTTCAAGTCACTCAAAAGAACTGAGGACAGACTAGGTCCAAAGCTATATTCCCTCCAATCCCACGGCAAAGCGGCTTAAAAATCCAATCGGAGGAAAGTTTACAATGACTACTTGATGATCCACTCACAGCCACTTGTTGTCTTTTCTGAAGAAAATCCAAGACGCTATGAGCGTCTTGTAGTAGCCAATGAGTTCATGGTTTAGAAACTGTTTAGGAGGCAGACGACTCATTTTTCAGTTAGAAAACATAAATTTATTTTCCTACATTCTGTTATACTTTCACAACTGTCAAAAACCTAAAAATTATTTTTAAACCAAATTTTAGGTGATTTACTCATGTGATAGTGATTGGCTATCCACTGCAATTCAATAATGAGATATGAATAACCATATCAACTGTCCCCAATGATTTATCTTTACCTACAGAGACGGACTTCAAGAAATTGGATCTCCTATTCAAACCTAAAAGACCTACCTTTCTGTTCAGTATATGAGTTCTGTAATTCCTGGGGTAAGGCCTTCTGTAATAGCTGTATGTAGAAATCATTATCTTTCTGTACATCTTTTTGTTTTCTCTGGAAAAATTAAAATCATCAGTTGTGTATTCATATACAGTGATAATACTTCTCTATTATCTTACATGGATGATGTGTTGTGTGGGTGTGGGATTTGATGGTTAGGTGTGTGATAATTAGGTAGGTGGGTGGGTGAATTGATAGGTGAGTTTGATTGGTTGTTTTTTTGATTGGGGTTGTACTCAACAGTATTTCACTTATACGACGACAGATTGTCCTCTTCACACTGCACCTTGCCTTATTACGGTGGAAAACTGGGAGGAAACCCTGTACAAAACAACCGACATGATTGCCATAGTTACAAAGTGAGACTCGCTCATATACCTGATGGATAGGTGAGTTTGAGACTTGGTGGGTGTTTGACCAGTTCAAAATGATACTTCACTTGTGTGATGTTAATATATGGTAGGCAAACAAATATAAAAGTGCTTTACTTTGTTGGATAAACAATGTTCCTCCAATTTTAAATATCAACAGACTGATTCGGAACAAACTGCCTGACACCAGACAGCAAAATATCTCACTAAATGAACGTAAATAGTTTTTTTTACAGACATCCTGTTACCGTAAACATATTTATGCTCTTAATTGTCCCCTTGGGCTCTGGCAAGACAATAGAGACAAAAAAGTGTATCCCTTTAACATACAGTTAAGCATTCAAACCCCAGGCTGCTGACAATTTATTTCAATATTTTAATTACGAAATTGTTAGATTTGACTTGAGCCTATAATTATATTGTTGATATACTGTTTAAGAGTCATACATGTGTTGCATTTAATGATTAAAACACAAACTTTAAGCGAATCCACATTAACATTTACTTTACGAGGTTTTTACCAGCATCACCTGAGAAAGGTCCTGCCATGTGGGCTGAAAGCTTGTATGGTAAACACGGAGTAACTCAGGAGTTCCTGATTTAATTCATGTAATAATGTGGTTTCCAGTGAGCATATATTATAAAGACATTAATAAGTTGATGGGATTTTCAATTTCACAGCAGACTTCACTGCCCAGATTGATTGATTGATTTGTTTTTTACGCCATGCTTACGATTATTTTCATTTATTTGACAGCTGTGCATTAAAACAATAATAATTGACACTAGCACAACCAGGATGTAAAGTGTTTTCATAACGTTGGCTAGTTAATTTACCCCCGGTGCTAAGTAAAGACAGTATTGATACACACTCAAAACAAACTGCCCTTGGCCAGAGGGCCTACGCTGCACAGGATTTTTGTTTTGTTGTCACATGTTGTAGTTGTAGCGATCAATGTAGGCCAATGTTTACTGAAAGATATATGCTTGAGTTTTTATGTTTTTCGAAATTTGGAAATATAAAAAATAACAATTGGTATCAATTTCAGTTCTAGGGATCATTTTCTCAATAAGCCTATCACTTGGTGCACATTATGATGTTATTTTTACTTCATTTTGCAAACAAAGTTTGAACATTATTATTGAATATTAACCAAAATCCAATCTTATTAAAACATTTATTATATACATATTGTTCTGATCCATATTCCTCATCAAAATAGACTTAGAAATCAAACCAGGGTCCAACAACACGGCTATAACATGAACTATGCTACACAAATCAATTTTACTATCATATACACAAACACGATATCTGTCAAAGACTTACCAATCTCATTCTGTAAGAAACATAACTTTTAAAACCAAATCCTAAAGTGACAACTGGATACCCAATACTGAAAGAAAAAACCAATAAAATTTTATTCTTACAACTGAAATATTGCAGAACATATTTTTGTTTACTTTAATGGGTCACACGTGTCGGTTCTTTAACAAATTTCAATCATGAATGTCTTAAAACAATCTTACCTTATTGTATATTGACTAAAACTTTGGCTATATAAGGTAATGTCATGCAAATGATAGCGTACTGTCATGGAATCTACAGGTCAAGGTACAGCACAAGATTTGTTTGTTTGATCGGAATTCAACGTCATTCTTATTTCACACATATGACGAAGTGCCATAGGCTACAGAATGCACAGATGGCTCAAGAACAAGTCGTGGGTAAAGTAACAAATTGTACACTGGCTTGTGGAATTTGGTTTACTGCACAACCATTGAAATTCTTGTTTGATTGGGGTTTAACGTCGTACTCAAGGGATTGGAATTCTGATCAAGTGTTAGTTAAACATGAATCATAAGTTGATCTGTCTGTTATTACATGAGGACTCCAGATGAAAAAAAAGTCACATACTAATTACTATCGTTTCTCGTTCATTGATTTGGAATATAAAACTGAAAAGCATGAAACATTTACTAGAACTGGTCAAATAGATAGTAAAAACAAGAGTTAACACTTTTTTCTAAACTATTCTAAAAAGGATGTGACCAGACTATTCTCAAACTTACCAATGTGCTGCAAAAGGCCTACACAAGTCTAGATTAAATGGTAGACTTTTGAGTTCTCTAAGTCGTACAGAAGCCTCAATATAAACAAACAGCAGCCAAAGTGATACAGTAGGAAGACATATCCCCCGCTCTGAAAAAATTAAACAATTTTATTTATACATTACCAATACATGACAGGGATAGATTCACATCGTTTTTGACTACCGAATACCAGTTATCAAAAACTTAGAAAAACTCAATGCGACCCTTGAAAAATACTTGACAGCAAAGCTGCCTAAGAGCTCGCCTGTTCCGCCAATGAAAGGGAATGTTTGAAAAGCAATTAATATGCATGTAATCATAATGAGCTGCACTGATCACATCACTCTACCCCCCTGTTTTGTGACATGTGCCAACAATTTTATGACAATAAGACTATTCAATTTGGAGTTGTGATATTTAACGCAAAGCTGAAAAGATAATATCCCTCTACTCTCATGTTGTGTGACATTTACCCAAAATTTTAGGGAAATCAGGCTATTCAATTTGGATATACAGTGCGAAAATTGTACACCATTTCCTCTAAAACGGTATCACTTAATTTGCAACATTAATATGCGCAGAATTCCATTTAATTTAAGTTATCTCCTCCTTTCTGATCAGGCAAACTGTGTAAATTTTCAGAGAAATTCCCGCAGTATTTTCAACAGGTCAGCCACTGCACAAGCCAGGGTTGTCTCTACTTTTAGAAACACCCATATGGTTAGGTCTTGACAGGCGGCTGCACGCTTTAGATTCCTATTACGGCGACTTGGTTTGTCGGAATGGGAGTGGGGGTAGGGGGCTTGGATTTCACCAGGTCTTAACGACAGCTTAAAGAATCAAAGCACTCTGTGTAAGAAACAAGTACTTTGCTACGGCTCTTTTTGATTGGTTATAACTTGACGTACCTGTGTGCCATACATACTGGACCCAGACATATGTACTAGCTGCGAAGAAGAGCCACTGGACTGGTATAAACAGGTAACACACTACATCAGATGTCACCGCTATACACACAAAAAACACTGAGAATGCCTGCAAATAAACATGTCATCATTCAATTTACTCACACATATATACTTTGAGATTTAAGTTGTGAACTTGTGATAAACGCATTTTTTTAGAATTGTGATTAAAGCTTTTTGGGAGAGCCACATAAAACATTTTTCCTAACTTTAAACGTCGTCATCAAAGAACAGTCTTGAATGAAATATAAATGTAAGTCTTGGATCAGCATAAAATATTGGCCCTAAAAAAGTTATTTATTTTAGTGCATATTAATTATTTTCATAAAATTCTTGTGTTGGACAAAAATAAAAATTCTTGTATAAAGTTTAAAATATATTTTTGCTCTCGTTATGTGTTGCTACAATGTACGTAACCTCAAACAAAAATCATACTCCTTTAAGTATAATTTGTTAGATTGTTTGATTAAATGAGGTTTAACGCTGTACTAAAGGTTATTTCACTCACATGACGCAGTGCTAACACAATGGGTGCAGGAAACCACCCAATTTTCAAACTTTTACTTCAACATGTATATAATCAAATCTGCTTTCAAACATTCACAATGCGACACCCAGATTTGAGCAACAATAAATGTAATCGCAAGCACAATAGCAAAATAAATATAATGGAAAACATTATTTCATTCGCAAATACTTTTCATCTCTTTTTTTTCTTTTTTTTTTTTGATAAGGAAAGTTTGTGATGTTACAACGTACATGTTGTTCGGAATGTATTTGAATATATGACTAAAGATTTCTAATGAGATCTTAAAAAAACCACACTTTTTTTAAATAAAATATTTCAACAAACTATTATAAGTGGAGGTGTATGTGATACAAGTGATAATATACTTATCGCCAGTTGCATGTCTGTGTTTATATGATTGTGACATATTCATTTCCTCTCTTGTTTTTATCACACAATAACATGTTGTCAAATCTATTTCTATACCAGGAAGGGGAAAATAATCTGGACGTATTTAGCCATGTCTATCCAAATATTCAGGGTTTGATTTTAACACTAGCCTGCTAGCCAATGGCTAGTGCAAAAAACCTTGGGCTAGTGCACAGTTTTAAGAGCTAGCCCAAGTGGATAGTATGATTTATATTAAAATAAGATCAATTGGCTGTAATCTTGTGGCCAAAATTTGTCAATGGGCCCAAGTGCCCCAACAGAAAAAAAATCCTAGAAAAATCCCTGTTGTTTTGTAAGAACGCCTGGCCCATTTTATAATTATTTCACTTGTTTAATAACTCTTTTTGATCATTAAATCAACCAGTTGCACGATGGTTTTAGTCTTGGGTTGGATCTGGATTTCTAAGCCTGCAATTTCGCAAACTGCATTCATCTACATGTAGGGGCTTTAAGCACATCAGAGCTTCTAACAGTTAGGTGGCGTGGCACACTGAAACTCCAGCCAATAGTTTTCTGCTGCCTTATTTTAAATAAATGTCCTTTTTAATAATGATACCACTTAATTTCTCATTGATGGACAAATTACCACTAAGTACACTTCAATCACTGCCATTGGGAGCCTAAAAAAAAAAATACAATGTCACAAAATACTGTCTGCTGGAGCATTTTTGCTTTTTGGACACAGATCTTAAAAATAACTTTAAATAAATGGTATGGGTACTTAATAAGTCTTTAAGAGGTGTATTATTTACTCACCAGACCTTGGTACTTGAAGGAATCATAGACACTTCTGAGGAGTAACCAGAAGGGCCAGAGGTACTCGAAGCGAAACTCCAAGATAAAATCTGCCATCAAAACCAGAGACCACACCAACAGGAATTTCAGGTACAGGAACGTACTGTTAAAATATAAATAACACCATTGTTTAGGAGTTAAAGTTTGTCTACATTATCTGAAAGAATTGTTTGTTTGTTTGATTGGTGTTGAACATCGTACTCAAGGGTATTTCACTTATATGACGACGGAGACAAATGATCGACCGAGGAAGCCGAGGGAGTATTCTGCAGGACTGGCCAACCCGCTCCCCCACGGGGCTATCTGATAGAATTCTTTCTTGACATTACACATATGACAGTTTGTTAAATGTGATTATTAAGGGTGATATTGTTCATGTCAGTCGCAAAATATCTGTTTGACTAATTGATAGATTGTTGTTTTACACCATGCTTTTCACTTATATAACGACCACACTAAGATGTGAAGTGCTTTCATAATGTTGGAAAGTTAATCTTCTTTTAGTGCTTAGTAAAGACAGCATTGCTACTCTTCAAACAAATATATCTATTTTGAAGCCTCACTCTATGCAACAATGCAAAAATGCTTTCAGCTATTAGGTCAGTCAGTGTCAATAAGCCTGATAGCAGTTACAAGATTTTTGGATGTAATCCAATATCTATATTATAGGCTTACAATTTTCTAATTTCTATATTGAGAAAAAAATGATGTATAATATGGCATAAGTATGGGATTTGGTAGCTGAGTTAAAAAAGTGATGTGAAATTTATGTTTCCGCTGTTGACACAAGTATAATCTGTCATCTGACCAAAACATATGGGTCAAAATTCAATATTTGGAGTTGAATCTACTAACACTCAAACAGAAATTCTGTTTGACAAATGTCATCCCTTGAGGAGACAGTTTCACTTGAGCTTTGGATCCTAATAAATTTATTTCTGTGTGTTCCGACGTAGTTTGGAAATATCTGTCAAGGATATGCAAACTAATGATGACGTACCTAAAGGCCAATCATGTATTGTGTATGCGTTATTTTCCTATTTTTAAAAACAATGAAACAGAAAGTTGGCGAGTTTAGTAATGATCTTACTGTCCATCATTTGTGTTAATTACAATGAATTGGAAATGTACATTTTTCAATCTTTAATTTAATTTACGTAGATAGTCCAACTTGCGATTTAAATGTTTGTGCAGTGAGTTTAGGTGAGATGTCAGCTAAAACTTACACGATATCAATATCGGGTAGCCTGTGGCATTCGGGCTACATCATTAGGCCTACATGGTTGCAAAAGGAATGTCTGAATTATTAAAAGGTGCAAACATATGATATAAGTCCTATGCTCGGGCTAGAGATTTGAAGAAAAAGCTCAACTATTGTAAGCATTGATAGAGTTGGTTCGATCTCTATTAGAATAGATTAAATTAAATAATTGCAGCAAATATACTTCTGCAACATTATAAAGAAATATGGACACAGGCGCATAATCTTCAGTCGTCTTAAATTTTGTGAGATACATGTAGTACATTTGCATTTTCCCCAAGTTTGCTGATTATTTAAATACATGTACATAAATGTGCCTTTTTGAAAAATAAAGAAAAATTGCTTTAATATCATGACAAAATTTGTCAAAATCAAGATTTCAAACAATTTGTGAAACCTATAAATCAATCTTTCTAAATTAAGTTTGCATAACCATGGGGAGACCCTGTTTTGTTCATTCTCCCCAACAGCACAGGGCTGTGTACAAGATACAGAAAAGAGTGAAAAGTATATTTTATCATATGGACTAGTAAACAAGCTTTGATGCTTAACTTCTGTTGCCTCTAGAAAGTAGGATGTTCTGGGAACAACTACACCATTTAATCAATGGGAGAGTTTGTTTATTTGATTTGGGTTTAATGCTATATTCAAGGGTTTTTCCCTTATATGACAACAGATTATCCACTTCACACTGTTCCTTGCCCTATTATGGTAGAAAACCAGGAGGAAACCTCGTAAAACCACCCCTGCGATTGCCAGAGACACATCGTGGGACTCACTCATATACCTGATGGTCGACAGACGGACTAGATCCCGTAAACGGTAAATTGGAGTTGGATTAGGAAGAGCACAGGCTACCACTAAGCCATGTCCACAGGCTTAATGGGATGGAAGTCAACTATATAAGAAATGACCCTGAATTGACCTCTTTGTATCATCTCAGAAAATCATTAGACCTTGAGAAAGAAATTACAAACCCTGAGTCAGGAAATATTTGATAATAATCCCAAACAGCTGTGACAAAGCCTGTTTATGTCTATTGCTTTCACATAAAGCCAAGATCATCCCAAAGCAGTTCATGTCAAAATGTCCCCAATAAGTTGCAATAACAGTAATTGATCAGCATATACGACATTACACCCACATCATATGAACCAACACAATCAAGTACTCATTTTTCTTCAAACATTTAAACAAAAAGTAATGCCTAATAGCTTCCTAAAACTTTGATCTACATGTATATTTACTTACACAAAACACTAATCACTATTTAAAGGCAGACTTCCCCAAAAAATCAATAACTCTGACATTGAACTGGTCTGACCGGCCAGTTACTCGAAAGGCTATTAGTGGCCAACACCAGATTAACTTCATTATAGTGGATTGGAGAAAGACATTCAACATAACGAGAATCTTCTTATCTAATTGCAGATGAAATTTAATAGCAATTGACACAATATTTAAATGGTTAGCCATTTTGAAACAGAAAAGCAGTGTAGCAGGGCTCAAAAATTGCTCTTTCAATGGACCAGTAGCAGGTGTGAAGGACTGTTCTGTAATTCTTTATATTGGTCATGCACAAGAGCGAATTTGATGCCTGCTATTTCATAAATGATTATGCGATAATTGGGTATTGATAGAATTTAGGAGATCTAAGAAAACTTTTGTGTCAAATTTTCACTCAATCATGGGAAAAGGGAGCATCTTCTAGTTGAATTTAATCACGGCTGGAGTTTTCTAAAATTTCCCGGGAAAGAGTAAAGTTGCAGTACAACTTCTCGCCAGTGTACTGAATACACATCAGGCCTAGCATAAAGCTAGTGAACTCACCCTTTTCACCATATATTACCCATACCTACTGTTACATTGCTAAAGAGGTGAGCTCTAAAATAAAAAGCTCAACATACAAAATAAATTATTAAATGTGTAAGAGCCACAACCCATGATGTTCATGTATATCATAACGTCACATATACAGGAATAATGTGATAGTTGGCAGGGTTCGAAAAATGCAAAGATGACCGGGAACTGCTAATAACATACAGCCTAGACAAGCTTCCCGGACTGTGGCCAGACATAGACCTAATTAGCATAATTTATACGGGAAATTTGCATAATTCCATGACTTTTTTCTACATTGCACATCTGTGTATAAAGAAGAATGCACTATGCAAGTTTCAAAAGCCTAAGTGAAATAGTCTCCAATATAGTACTTACAGGACATACAGAGATAATAAACAAGATTTGTGGGGAAATTTACATATTTCCGTTACTTTTTACTATGTTGCGCATCTGCGTACATAGAAGAATGCACTAAGCAAATTTCAAAAGCCTAAGATACGGCTCGGACAAGCTTCCCGGACATACGGAGACACGGACAGAAAAAGTCAAACCTATATGCCCTCCCTCTTACTAGAGGGCATATTAACAAGCTATAAAGTACATGTAGCTTGGTGACTAAGCCCCCCTTCTTCTCACTGTATTAAAACATTAATTTCCTAAGAAAATTTCACCTTGGATGGTCACCATGATATAACATCTGAAGTGTGTCAGAGACTACTTCAGCATCTGAGTGTGATTGCTGTGTCCCTGTCACGCTCAATTTCACTCATATGCTTCTTTAACCACACTAATAGCCATCAAATGTAAAGCATGAGTGCTTGGTATGTTGGAAATACATGTATAATCTTCATCCATTTGTATTAAACTAAGGCAGCATGAAAATTGAAATGCTTTTGACAAGCTACCAATCGGGACATATGTTTGTTTATTTGTTTGATTGGGGTTAAACGTCGTACTCAAGGGTATTTCACTTATATGACGACGGATTGTCCACTTCACAATGTCCCTTGCCTAATTACGCTGGAAAACTGGGAAGAAACCTTTTAATAACCACCCCCGCGATTACCGGAGCCACATCTTTTGACTCATTTATATACCTGAGGGTCGACAGATGGACTCGATCCTGTGAACAGTACATCGAATTAGGCTTTAGTGAGCGCACTCGCTAACCACTAAGCCACTGAACAAATGAGACTGAAAGATAATATATTTTTTTTATATGCACCATTAGAAAATTATCTCAACGCTTTTTTCTTCTAAAATTTACTCTGTGTCTATTTTACTTTAAGATAATAACAGCTTATAACAGGGAATAATTACCATGGAAGAAAAAGACCTGTATTCAAGTTCAGAGCTACATGTATAGTGTATGTACAATTGTACTAGCATGTTGTTTACTTTTAGATTTCACAAATTATTTTATTCAGGTAATAAATGCAGGGAGTCTAACATCCTGATTGGTCATTCGCATGGTATACTGGATTGATAAACATGAGTCAATTCCGGAACAAATTGTGGACAATTAAACATGTTAACAGCTATCCCAATTGATATGGTTTATGGTTATATGATCTGGTTACGTCCAACCTGTATGTAGAGTTTTGGCTATTATTTAACTTGAAAAAGGATATATTGATATCATAAATTGGTGGTCATCTCGCAAAAAGCACTAACCAGGAACGGATAACATTTATTTTTTATGGACTGGCTTAATTCAGCTCATAATGTTATTTTATTGATTTTTTGAAAATTGATTGATAATGGGAGCCACATTTGGAACAGCATGCGGCGATGCCAACTTTTCTTTCTGCATTTATTTTATCAAGATTATTTTAAAGTAGTAATTAGTCAGATACAATTTCACACTAGGAACTTCCTTCATTATCTGTCTGAATAGGTAAATGAAATAAGATTCAGCAACAGGTAGATTTTTGTATATGATGTTGTCAAAAGTTTACCTGTTTACGACAGGTGAACATTTAGCCCCCATAAATATACCCCCAGGCAGCCTTCTGGTGCTGGGGCATCCACTGAGTGGAGTTATTACATAATGCCATAAATGAATCTGGTAGACTATTAAGATTAAAGTGATTGTCCCCCCTGCCATACAAAGTGTGAATTAATGGACATTTGTTTATCAATACTAAATGCCTCCAGGTGCTAACTGTTATTTCACATGCTGCAAGGTGCTTCATTATCAGCTTCAGCCAGGATCAAAACTGTTGAAAGCTTTCATGTTAAATAATAATGTTCATTGTCCATGGTAAAGCAAGTCAGGATATCACCTGCTGTTTTCAAAATGCTAGTCCATGTCAAACTGATATATGCATGCATAAAGTTTAAGGTCTATCCTAAGAACAATTAACAACATAACAGTTTTTGTGCAATACCCTAAAATCATCTCAAATTCGTCCATAAAATTATTATTTTGGAAGCTATTAATAAGACTTGGAAATTTTATTTATAAAGTTATAAAGCATCAACATTTGTCAGAAAACATAAATTTGTTTCATTACATGCTGTAATATTGTCATAACAAGCAAAAAAGTTAGGATTTGTCATGGACGAAAGTTGAGGTGATTTAGAGTAAGCTTACCCCATCTTTTATCACTCACTGTGCTCTTTCCACATTGATGGACTCGCACTTATTCTACTGGCTTCATGTTGCCCTAAGCTTTTAGAGCAATAGGAAGCTCCCTGGCCCACAAACCGTATCACCAACATATACGTGACGGAGTAGTGTCATTATTGTCAACGAGTAAAATGTTGGTTTTTGTAAAGCTGAGTAATTGCATGCAAAGTTTCACTAATCTTCACTCCACATATTCCACACAGCTGTGCCAGTTCTGCTGGACACATTGACGGTCAGCACTGCCCTAAGTCAAATTTTATCCGATCACATATTAGTTCTTATTATAGAATTTTGGATAACCACTTCTTGTTTTGCGGTAGAACAACATATTTCGATACATTTCAAAATATTGTTGAAAACTTATTAGCTATTTTGAAAATGTGAATGAATTCTATTTGCAGAGCAATGTCCACGGGCTTTGCTAGAAATTAAAAGCTTGGTGGTAATTTTTCATCGCTTTTTAAGAAACTGGATGTTTAATTTTTACAGTTACCCTTTCTTTTGCATGTTAAAGTTTCTTAAAACACTTTAACACGATGTCGAAATGACACAAGTATACTATTCAGGGTGTTCATATGGACATCCCTCTGCATAAGCCCTTGGCGACATCATGTAACCCTTATCCAGTTCCATTACGTAGACTGTTCGCATGAAATTTGTTTTGCATAATCTTCATTATACCCGATTGACTGTTTGCATGACAAAATAAGGCCTGCATTGTGCCAAACCATTTCATTTGTTTGATTGAGGTATAATGCCATATTCAAGATTATCTCAATCACAGGACAATCTATCAGCTCAACGGGAAGAGGAAACAACCCCCACATCACTGGCAACATAAAGAACAGATTGATTGATTGGTCAATTGATTGACATTTTATTTCACTCCTAAAGGTATATCAGTTATAGGACAGCATTGTAAACAACAAGATTCGCTTCATGTTGCCCCTTAGCTCTGAGACCACCAGGGCAACAGGAAGCTCCCAACCCTCCACTCACAAAATGTGAAGTCTTTTGCTCTTTGGAAATTTATATTCCTCCAGTTCTAAGTAAAGGAGAGTGCTTAGACTTGATTTGTTATTTGTTTGATTAGGTTTAACATCATACTCTAGGGTATCTCACTTAAATGATGACAGATTGGCCACTTCACACTGTTCCTTACCTAGTTCTGGAGGAAAACTGAGAGGAAACCTCTTAAAGCCTCCCAAGCCATTGCCAGAGCCATATCGTGTATACCTGATTGCCGAAAGATGGACTTGATCCCGTGATTAGTACATCAATGTGGGATTAGTCAGTGCACACGCTAACTACTAAGTCACGGCCGCTAGCCCGTGTTTACACTTGAAATATATACTACTTCAACCAGAGGGCCAAAGACAACTAAAGACAATCACAAGATACAAATACAATGACATCAAAAAATAAGAACAAGACAGTGAGATCAACTGGAAGTTCATTTGCAGCTCCTGGGTTCTTGAAATCACATAAATTTCTAAAATACGAACCACCTGACACAGGAAGAAGTGGCGTACATCACTTTCGTTCTTAACATTTTCATGTTACACCAAACAAATACAGATATATACAATCAGGGTTAAATTTTACTATGAATCTAGAGAGGAGATTTTGATGCTGGAAGCTGCCTTGTACGATTTATTATTATACGACAAGATTTAACACACTGTTTGGAACTTAAGGAGAATGATTAACGGCCTATACCTGACATAGTCACATATAAAGAATAAGAAAATGGGAAATTGGAGACGTAATAAATTTAGAGCTATATAGACATCTCTGATGGTTTCTTTCCATATATCATTTCCGTTAATGAGTATAGTGTCTGCAAGGTGTAATTCGTGTGGAAAGATACAGAACCACAATCGAGGTACCTGATCGTTTTACGGTTAAGCAATCGAACAGTATTCACAGGAAGTTGTCTTCCACAGCCATATTGAAATCAGACAACTTACCTCCCATAGATACCTTCTGTAATTTTGCTCCGCTTCAGCGGTCGACGCAATTTACCACATTCCGCATTTCGCGGCCTCTTCATATTATCAAGAAACTCAACCACTAGCTTTCGTAAAAAACAACGCAACAAACTACCAATTTTTTTTGACAGATGCCTTCTGTTTTCCTGAAATATTGTTCATGTGTTCATAGAACGACATGCGCGCTAATCGATGTCGGCGCTTCGACTGACGTACATACCGAAAACAAACGAATCATCTGTTCGGTAAAGTTCGCTCGTTTTCCCGTAAAAGTGCACTCTGGGATATATCACTACCAAGCAACATGGCGATGCACGTACCGAGAGCACCGGGCTTGTCTCAAATGCTCAAAGATGGGGCTAAAGTAAGTTACTGGAGAGATAGTGAAAGCTAGTAACTGATTGTGAAGGGATGTCTGGATTTTAAAACACATATTTAACACGCAGTACCATTTATTGTATGTTGACACGATGATATGCTACTAAGCCATGTGGGGAACCACGTGATGACGCATTTTTTATGAAAGATCGTGTCTCACCATGCAAAAACGAACTTTCTGGATGCAATATAGTATATAGTCATCCGAGCGGCTCACCGTATCAATAAATCTATACAACAGGCTAGTTTATAGACTTCCAGCTGATACTATATAATCTCAATTTTGTATTTATGAAATGACAACTGTAATAATTGTAAATGTATAGGCCTATATATGCACAGGCGCTTGTCTCGCGGCGTTTATCCCCCTTGATCCTGCTGGTTCAAATATATATTTTAATGTAGAGAAATAAAATTTTGTATGCCTCAAAATAGCGAGGTACACAGATTCTTTTATCAGCACAGGCCTACATCTAGCCCGAACATTGGACTTATATGTTTGCTCCTTTTTAATAATTCGGACATTCCTCTCGCAAACATACAGCCCGAATTCCATAGGCAGAACTACAGAACGAATTTACCAATTTACTCACTTTTAACTGCCAGGCTGTGAAGTCAAGGCAGTTTGAACAGGTTGGGCACGGTACCTTATATCGGGTATAATACCTCTATACAGGTATTATACCTGAAAAGAGGTATAGCCGAGAATAAAAGGCAGAAACTGGTTCCACGCGTTTCATTGCAGACGAGTCCGTCGACGAGGCAACCGGTTTTACAAATGGTATGTTCTTAGTTTTCCCTTGCAACCCGAAACTTCCACAAAAACACCTCACCCACATGCCCCTAGCCGATTAAACTTGCTGCTGTGCAATTATCAACGCAATGCCACGCCATTAAATTGATCTGTTTGTAGGTTTTGTTTTTGTCTCCGCCGTCATATAAATGAAATACCCTTGAGTACGACGTTAAACCAGGGATTTACCGGACGCAAAAAACGTGCGTCTCTGACGCACATTTTTCGCCATGGACGCAAAAAATATTACGAATGGGGTCCCGTTGGACGCAAACTTTGAGTTACTGATTTAAACAAT
>JAVFBX010207413.1:0-12175 GCA_034783855.1 Mopalia kennerleyi
TTGATTGATTGATTGATTGATTGATTGATTGATTGATTGATTGATTGATTGATTGATTGATTGATTGATTGATTGGCCTGTGAATGATTGATTAATTGGCCAGTGAATGATTGTTTACTTGGCCACACTGTGATAGTACAAGCCCTTGCTTGTTCTCAAATTTTGCTTGCAAATACAAAACTTTTCGTTCTTTCTTTAATTCAGCGTACGAGCGATGTATGCGGTTAGCTGTGGTTGGCTAATGACGAACTAGGCCATCAACATTATCACAGCTAACCGCATACATCGCGTGTAGGCTGAATTGGAGAAAGAACGAAAAGTTTTGTGTTTGCAAGCAAAATTTGAAAATTATAGATAAGTAACAGCACAATTCTAAGTTATGATTTGAAGATGAACTTTTTCTTTTCTATATCCATATACGATCTCTATGGTACCGAGGCTGGATTTTATGTCTATTTCTAAGGCTGGATTTAACGTCTATTTCTAAAGCTGGATTTAACATATATCTCTAACGCTGGATTTTACGTCTATCTCTAAGGCTTGGTTTCCCGAACTTGTATTTCTGGCTAGTAGGCTCAGCGCTCTATACACTGAACTCGGGTTTCTGGCTATCAGGGCCAGCGTTCTATAAATCGAACTCGGGTTTCTGACTAGCAGAGCCAGCGCTCTATAAACCGGACTCGGGTTTCTGGCTACCAGGGCCAGCCCTCTATAAGCCGGACTCGGGTTTCTGGCTAGCAGGGCCAGGGCTCTATAAACCGGACTCGGGTTTCTGGCTAGCAGAGCCAGCGCTCTATAAACCGAACTCGGGTTTCTGACTAGCAGGGCCAGCGCTCTAGCCGAAGTCGGGTTTCTGGTTGACAGGGCCAGGGCTCTATAAACCGAACTCGAGTTTCTGGCTAGCAGGGCCAGCGATCTATAAACCGAACTCGAGTTTCTGGCTAGCAGAGCCATCGCTCTAACCGAACTCGGGTTTCTGGCTAGCAGGGCTATCGCTCTAACCGAACTCGGGTTTCTGGCTAGCAGGGCCATCGCTCTAACCGAACTCGGGTTTCTGGCTAGCAGGGCTATAGCGCTATAGATGACATACGTTTCTTATTGTATAGGATAGCATACGTTCAACGTTTCGTCTGACCATTGTCATGAAGTCATCTTCATTTACCGGAATGGCACCAACAAATGAATCTTCTGTAAAAATGTATGCCATATATCTGCGCTGTCAGTTTCGTCTTACTTTCAAAACACAAAAATAACATAAAAAGGAAGACTTTATGGATTTTCAGCTTCTCGATTTAGAACCCAGGTTCTCAATGCCATTAAACAAGTCACCACAAGACAACCACAGCTTGAACACAGCTTTATGGATATAAACTTGATTAAGTTTTGTTAACACTGCCTTCCGATGTAGTTTGTTAAATTGCTTGAATGTCAAATAACCTTTAGCAGTCCATTGATCTATTTCCGATATATCCGCCAGGTCTTGCTGAAGGGTGGGTTTAGGGCTGGTTGTGCTTGAATCTGTTTCGGGTTGAGGGTGTTTTTGGGTGGCATATTCTACAACATTCTACACTTAAAGAAGTAACAAGTTTGAAAAGGAAATGATACGGATTTAGAACGTCTCGTTGTTTCCTTTCTCTGTTAAAAGTTATACGTTAATGACACACACACCTGTGAACATATCAGTCATGTAACTTCTGGGCTAGGGTTATACTTAGCGGAAAACTAACCTAAACTTACACTTACCATCAACCTAACCCTGACACTAAAATTGACCGTGGAACCATTCATATACCTGTGTTCAAGTTGCTTTGATACGGTTCCGCCTTTAAGCCAAATATATTTTATATGAGAAGTACAACAATTAAAAGCTATCAAACTTACCTTGTAGGAAGAGTTTTGTCTTGCAGGTTGCCGCGCCGAACGGCCAGTCAGACGTTATACTGCTCCCCAGGTGAATCCACATACAACACAACCCGACCAGCAAGTCAGAGATTGCCAGGTTTAATATCAGACAATTTGTAGTTGTCTTCATTTTCTTGTTCATTAAAACTGTTAGTATAACCATCCCATTGCCACCAACAGCCACGATGAATGATATAAGATAAAAAGTAATCTTCAAGCCCTTTTCCCACGCCGGGTATATCATGGCTGGGGAAGGGGAGGTAATATTCTCTACAATTCTTGGATCAATTGCATGGTATTCTACATAGCTTCCTGGGACACATCCCATAACGAGTCCTGTGTCATTCGCTAACGGCACACCGAATGACTGTGCCATGTCATTTGTTCAAAGATTTCAAAAACTGAACAATTGATTTGCTAGATGACATCCCCAAAAACTGTATGGAACAAATTATGATGTTTCTATGTTAAGACGAGTTAGGTGCACGATTGACTTTTCCCATACTTTCTCGCGTTATTTGTCATGTACAGGCAGTCTGTCAATGTTTTATCTTTAACGACACGTGATTTTTCGCCTAGAATAAATGATAATAAAGCCAGTATTGCACCTTAATGGTTAAAACACACTGACTGGCGTGTCACTTCGTATGGTATCCTTAGAACGAGGTAACAGATGTCCGGAAGCAAGGTTATCTTGAAACATCTTAAAGAATGTAAACATTCCAGACGATACAATCGTCTTAACGAGACACAAAGCTATTAACCCACTTGTATGTCGTCTGTTGAAGATGTAGTACCACCAAAGAGTGGCTGAGCTGTATATTGGTTGAATTATAACTTCTGTCGCCAAACCGTTTGACCCATTTCGTTTTATGTGTTTATTACCAATAAAATCCATTCAAATGAAGAGATCGTCTGAATTCCAATCGATGGGTATAACCTTATAGCCTTGCTATTGGTCTATTCCTGAACCAATTCACAGCAGACGACACTTGTCTCGCACGTGGTAACTCGCCGAATGAACATATTTAGACCTGTTGACTTTAAGGAGAAAGTGATTCTCAAATGCCGACTCCGTTCAATGATTATCTTTCAAGAAACAATCTTCATTTGGGTAAATAATCTCTGTTGCATTATACCCTCCTAGGCAACACTACGAGGGAAATTTCAACTCTAGAAATATGTAATAGAGTTTGCGTCTGTGACGTTGAACACCACAGACGTACTGAGGACTACCTTGGGTTCATCTGTAGATAGGCCCTATGCAGGTTAATCATATTACTGTTGAAGATTCTACAAATGTGGGAACCAGCAGACGTGTTATGTTGGCCTGATCTGCCAAGTGACACACATTTAGTCGCGTCTACAAGGATCTTGACCTGGTTAAGCCTTTTTATCAGTCTAGAATAACACAGAACTATTATTCTAAGTTATCACACTTTATCTCAAGAAAAACACGTGTCCAATGATTACGTATACTGTGTAGTTTCTTCTGATTCGTAAGCAAATAAAGGGTATATGAGTGAATATATCAATGAATAGTCGACTCATTTAACCACTGTCCCACCTTAGCGACACTCAAGATTACGTAATTAAGCGAAACCAAATGGATGGTCAACAATTCACACTTTTACATAAAGGGCAGCGAAATTCATATTAGAGAAGCGGCCCTAAAACCACAATTTCAAACGAATACATTGAATAACATTGACCGGCGTTCTGAGTTTACATGCGCAAGCCATATATCGGACTAAAGTCAGTTTTAAACCTTAATAGTGACGCCATAAAACATTCATTACTCTGAATAATGTAAACGAATACAGGATTCCGCATAAGTGAAATTATTATTTTTCAACACCATCGGTAAGGGTATCCTTAGTTGGACATAACAAATATTCGTTCAAATAGAACTGGGATAAGTTGTGACTATATAAATGTGACTCTTAAAAGAAAATATATCAATTACGCCCAAAGTAGTATCAACAAGTCACAAATTCTGTTCTGGCAAATCGCGTATAGCTTATGTGGTCTAATTTTTATTCAATTTAAAAGTTATAATAAAACTAACAACAGGTGAATTCCTCTCATTACACAACTGGTTAGAATGTAAAATGTATTGTTCATATTAAGATTTAAAAAAAAACATTGTTTTGTTTATACGCGGAAAGTAGTCGTTTAAAACATGTACGGTTTGCAGCTTTCGTCGTCGATATCGTGTTTTATGGAAACTAAAATGGTAATACTTGGCTTACAGTTGGGAACTTTTTTTTATATAATTTGACCGACATGCCCTTCAGATTATATGCGACAACTTGGGGCAAGATTTTACAATCAACTTCCTGTTACCTTGTAACAACTTTGTCGATAACTTGCGTAAAGCATGGCTTATCATATTAAGAAACTAACTTCACTTCCGGGTTTTTTCTTCTTCGAAATGTTCTTGATGGCCGAGACATGTCACGTAGTCTTTGTGACTTCTTGATACTACTTTGTGCGTAATTGACATGTTTTCCTTTAAGAATCCCATTCATATATAGTAACAACTTACCCCACATGGTGTACAGACGCAATGATTGGATGGGGCCGTCGTCCAGTTTTATTGGAACGATAAATCGGCAGGACATTTGAACGTGTACAAACCAGCATCCCTCTCTAACCCCAAGAACATTTAGTGTTTATTTGATTTGTTTAGTTTTCTCGACACATAATGTATAGCTATGCGACAGACTGTATCCTGGCTTCCTGACAGTCGGGATAAAAGCTTTGGTTAAGATTATGTTTGGGGTGTTGGTTTTGGCAACAGATTCTAAACCATAAAGCTAAGAATCTCAACCTAAAAAATATTTTACTGGTAGAGTTCTCCAAAAGGACATGCTATATATTGTGTTAAAACAATGACTCGCTTGGACATAACTTAACTTTACATAACATTAAATTAATATGTGTTGTATCACAATATATATGTTCAAATATGTTACACTTATGTTAATTTACACAATTAAGATTGTAAGTGGATATTACAAAGCATAAAATTTTTTTATAATTTCAGATTTAATGTGATGTAAGAACATAAAAGAAAACACCTTAATGAAACAATATTAATAGTATAACAGATTGGTTATAGATAAAGCTACGGCTACCTGTAACTTGTTTTAACACATCCCCAGTACGCCATAAAGCATTGTCACCTTCATAGTGCTTGAAATCATCGAAAGTGTTTTGATACTGTTGATAAAAGTTAATCTCCCTCCATAGGCCTACTGCTACGTAAAGATTTTGAAAAAAGAAAGCCGAACAAATAGTCCCATGCGCGGACAGCAATACTCTTGATAATTGATAAATGGTATCTCGCCAATCATTCTTTGATGTCGACACAGACATTTGCAGCAAGCCTTATTGATTGATTGACCGCTTTGTATCAGAGGTTACAATAATAATGTTACTTATTTTCATACTATTGACTTTTAGTATTTTTTTTTAATTTGAGATTATACATTATTGGTTTGAACATATTTAAGTTCAGCAATCGAAGTAACTATCCCCAGGCACCAAATCACCAACTTGTTTGAAATTGTGGTTTTAGGGCCGCTTCCCTGATAGGGATTTCGCGGCCCTGCAGATCACATTCTTTTTTCGATTTTTATATGTCATTTACAGTCTTGTTCACAGCCATATTAAATATACAGAAAGAATAAAGCATGGAACAGTGATAATGACCACAACAAATTTAATATTAGAACACTAATAATAATTTAACAAAAAGCAATTAAAACAAAATAAACCATAATAAATCACCAACCTCGACCATTTATCCTTTGACATATAGAGTGTCAGGTGGCCGAGTTGTCCTCAGTTAATGGCGTTGATCGGCAATCTACACCTGCATACAAATACAGAAAGAGGTGTGGCACAGTTGCAGATCAACGCAGCTCTTAACAAAATGGTAAAAAATATGATTATCTAGCTGAAATAAACAAGACTTTTAGTAAACTCAACATACGTCATAATGGAATGTCGCGCTGACCATTAATGCTCATGATTACCATGGTAACCAGACATGTCAAACAACATATAATCTTGTTTAAATGTCTTTGGTTAACACGGTAACCGCATATAAGGTGAATTGTAACCATGGTATCCCGTATACTGCAAAATATGGCACAGTACACACTCTTGTCTGGTGAATCCATAATAGCAAAAGTCACAACTGCAGTTGATGGTGAATCCGCATACCAAGTTTCATAAAGTTAGGCTATAGTTTAAAAGTTCAAAGTTTCATACAGATATCCCTGGTAGTTTTCGAGTTTCAATCCGGAAACGAAATTCACCTCTGCTTATGGCTAAGTGTTCTTTTTATCCATAAAATTAAAGAGTTTTGACAAACTCAACATACGCCCTCATGGGTTGCTCACGTCATGCCGCAAGACTATTTAGAATGTGGTCAGAATGCAGTTAGAATACACTTCGAGTGCTGTTCGATATTACTCCACTACGAATGCACCTCGAAAGTTTTGAGCATGAGCAAAACACTCGGACTGGTCACCAGAATGGACAACATTATTTGGAATGCACACAGAATGCAGGCAAAGTTTTTAGAATACACTTCGAATATCCAGGAATATACCTCTAATTTTCATTCCGACGACATTCCGGCTTATTTTGTCTCTAATGTAACTAGGGCTTTACCCATGCGACTCTCAAATACCAACTCATAAAGTTCTTGTAGCTGGCCGTATTTTTATACGAATGTTTGCATAGGAGTTCTGCTTGGGTTCTTATTCGAATACGATCGAAATGTTTACAATGCTGGCAGAATGCCGCAACACTATTTAGAATGTAGTCAGAATTAAGTTAGAATACATTTCGAATGCTGTTCGATATTTCTCCACTTTACGAATGTACCTCGAAAGTTTTGAGCATGAGCAAAACATTCAAACTGGCCACAAGAATTGACCAGATTATCTTGAATGCACTCAGAATGCAATTAAAATTTTTTTTAAATACTTCGAACATCCAGGAATATATATATTCCTGGATGTTCGAAGTGTTTTAAAAAAATTCTAGGGTATACCCTGAAAGTACATTGCGACGACATTCTGTCTCTAGTGTGACAAGAGCTTAATGCACATCATCCACCATGCTTATCACAGATATGTCAAACCCTGGTATGATTAACTTCAACTTTCTATCCATGGAAAAAAATGAAAGCAAAATAGTTTGTCCATAATAAACATGGTGACTGGGTGTACCAAGTTTCATAAAGACAGGCATTAAAGATTCCAAGTTGGAAACTGGAAACGGAGCCAGCCAGACAGACGGGAAAAAGGTTAAGCAATAATAACAAAGTCACAACTACAGATGATGGCCAATGATTTCGATGTCTGCTCCGAAAACGGATTTGAGCCATCCACTCCGGAAACGAAATTCACTTCTGTTTATGAACTTTCAACTATGTATTCATAAAATTAAAAATAAATTTAAAACGGTGACTCCCTAATAGCAAATGGCACAAGCCATGGTGAATCTGTCTACCAAGTTTCATAAAGACAAGCCTACAAGTTTTCGAGTTCTGTTCCAGAAACGGATTGGGTCTGGCAGGCCAGACGAACATATAAAGAAAATGGTTAATATATAAAGAGATTTTCATCGAGCATATAAACAAGGTGAATCCATTTTAGCAAAAGGCTCAACAACAGTTGATGTTGAATGTGCCTTACAAGTTTCATAAAGATAGGCCGAACAGTTTTCGAATTCTGCTTCAGGAAGGGATTTGGGCCATCCGGACGGACGTATAAAAATGTGCACGTTTACACATTTTAAAGCAACAGCGTTCTTCTGTAACGAAGAACTTCGCCGCGTGACTTCCTGGCGAGAAAGTGATGGCGAATTTTTATCCGAAAGATGTAATCGGCGTTGGAAAGCTAGATGGTAGGCCTACTCGATGGTCAGTAAAGTCTCATTTGGGGTGTATGGTCAGGAGTGGCCTAACTTGTTTTACCCAGTATTAGATTTACATGTTGAAATTTGATTTCTGGTGGTTGCTACGAATACTCCTACATATCAACAGACGCAAATTTACAATAATTGACATCAGCACAACCATAAAGAATGGGGTGTTTAATAATGTTGGAAAGTTAATCTTCCTCTAGTGCTGAGTAAAGACAGTCTTCCTATATTTAAAACAAACTACCAGGGTTGAGATTGGCTGCGAAGAGCTTGGCCTATCAGAAGCAAGCATGTTCACCTTTGTTTGAGATGGTTACAGAAATATATTGATATTGGCTTATTCTCGGCCTCCTGATTATTAGCCTATTTCATTTCTCACCCTACTTTCGCGTGTGGGAGAGGTAAATTTTGGTCAGACTGAAGTCTATTAGGTTATTTTCTCACCCCCTATGAGACTGTCTGATAAATAGAGTGTACGAAGTACAAGAAGTTTCACGGTAATATTCACAACCCAGATGGCCAAATCTTTTTACTTTTATAACACTGGTTGATGGGTTTCCAAACAAGAGCAATAATCCAGCTCATTATTTAACACAAAGAGGTAATATTTTTCCAGTTTAGAAATCCCCAGATATATACATTTATTCTACGTTTTTGAAAGAACTGCTGTGGTGGACTGTGGTAAGAAAATAATCTACACATTCTGAGATAGATTTTATACAAAATAAAAAGTTAATATTCAGTTCATTAAAATTGAGTACTTGTTTTATTTAATCTGCCCATGCCCAATGTGGGCAAAAGGCACCTTTACAAAAAGTCTCAAGGCAAAAAGACCACAACAGGAACAGTTTAAGTGATTCATGTATGTTCTTGTGGACTATGAGATATTACAACACATAAAAGAAGTTGAAAAATGAAATCAAATTTAAATTACTGTTTATTATTAGTTTACTTTCAGAATTATTTTTTAAAAAAACCCACCCAAGTCTTTGACCCAGAATTTGTGTTCTCATGTCTTTTGAAACAGGAAAATTTATTCAACATCCGTTGTTACCAACAATGTATTAGAAAACAATTAAAATAAAAAAATGAATTTATTTAATCTAAATAAAAATACCTGTTAGAATTTTATTCAGTTACCTCTACATGAAATTAGTAACTGTTCCCTTAAATTCATCAACATAAATACATATTAAGTTACATAAATGATATTCTACATATAGTACACAAAATAAAATAATAAACCAAATATGAAGGGAACCTGAGCTTAAAAAATGTTTTAAAAAACACCAATCAACTAAAATAAAAACAAAGAAGACAAAACGCCCTTACAGCAGGCTAGAAATACAAGGGACTTCTCGTCTTATGAAAGGATATATATAGTCAATAGTTTGATAATCTATATATAAATGGACTTGTCTATAAAAGTCTGTAACCTTGCATTGTAATGGTTCTGGGTTGGTTTCCCTATTTTCTTTATAGTTTGTGGAGCTAACATCATATCCCTGAAGTTTGTATAAAATTTCAATGTATGAATGCCTAAGAAAACTTAGAAAAGAATTTCATAACGATTAATAAAATATATAAAATAGTATACAATATAAAATAAATTTTAAAGGGGTAAATAGGTCATGTCCAATACAGTATTAGCAGAGCCGGTTTAAGGATTTTGATTTTAGCTTCCAGTACAAAAAACAATTCTCTACACATCTTTTATGGCAAACTAGCCTAAAACAACAGTCGTTGTATGTTTTTATAAATCTTTACTTTTCAGTTCAACTATCAACTAACAAAAAATAATAATCAGCATGTACAATGGTCAATAAATGGGTTGTCCATGATATAAAAATTGTAATAATGTCCACAAAATTTCAGATGTAGTAAATTCCTCTATCCCTAAAAATATGTGCACAAAACAATTCCCAACTTAATCAAATGCATCTAGCTACTCATATCAGACTTTTATTGAGCATTACAAAATCACAACAAAAATAAAACGATTTGGAAGGTATAATCAAAAATACTGCTGAGCAAGGCTTCAAAGGTTTGAAATCGTTCTGTTGAAATGTATTATGTAAATAGATGTTGTTGATATTTATCAAGCCTGGTTAATTAAATTAACAGCCTGTGTCAAGTTGATAAAATCCAATAAAATAATGGTCATTCCTACTTCAGTTTATTTAAAGACCATTTAATTTTTCAAGAATGATACATACTTCTTTGAAAAATATATACTATCACATTAATAATCTCTTTTCTTTGATTTTGTCTGTTTAATAAAACTAGGTAATACAATTTTAGAAATTTCATTTTGATTTTCTTGTTTTGGTGTTCTTTGATCTTGGTTGTTTTATGTAAGCTTGGTAATAAAAATTTGAAAACAACGAGGTCATGGTTATTCCATACAAAATACTGTAGGGACAAAAATTATGATATGCATAGCCTATACTGGCTTGAACAAAACCAATAAGAAATTGAGCAATTTGCAACTGTGTGAGGCTTTTCTTCCACTGGGGTGGATTGTCAGGAAACAGTGCCGTAAGACCATAGTATAAATATAAAACAACATGTACAAAAGAATTTACAGCCAAAAACCATGCAATAGCAGGCCATGGGTATTGATGGTAGGAAAAATCACTGAGCAACAACATAGAAGAGTGATGGTAAATGTGTAGAAAAGAAATCTGTCGCTTTTTATGACGTAGCACCATAAAGACTGTGTCAAGAAGTTCCAGGTTCTTCGTTACCCAATACATCCAGAAGAAGGGGATAATGGTAGGCGTGGGTTCACGGTGGAATGTTGAACCCGTTTCATATATACAATATATGAACCCTATCAGAGTATAAATACTGATACAGCTGCATGTTAAGTTGTAGATTACCAATATCTGTGTAAACAAAAAAATCATCATCAACAAAATTAAAAAGATAAAAAACAGGCTTATTTTCCAACATAGTCAACATTATATTGAGATAAAAATAATATGAAATGAAAAAGAAAAAAAAATATGTTAAGCACATCAAGGAATTTAGTTTTTTTTAAAAAGACAACAAGTAAAACGTTTATTTAAAAATGCAAACTTACCCTTCAAATTGTTTCATTTGAAAAACCTGATTTAATACAGCATTTTGCTTAACAATGTTGTCTTTTGATTTTTGCAGCTTCATACAGATATTTAAGTGAATATGATGTTGTGCCAATTCATTTTATAAAATGATTTTGTTTGCTAGTTTGATTTGAATTTAACATAGTAGCGGAGCGTGTATGATTCAGGCCCTTCGTGGGGACAGGAGGCACCCTCAATCATCTCAAAAATTTTATTATGGTACACTTTATCATACACATAAAGTAATTGTGGTTGGTGTGACTTCTGTGTAGAGCTTTCTTAGGAATAAGTGGATCCAACAGCATTAAGGGATAAGAGAATCCTATTTGCTTGGAGTCTATTCAGGTTATTTCACTCACTCGATGGCATGTCAGCCAAATGCTTGAAGGAAATCTTCTTCTTATGGCAATAAACAAAGACAATATTAATTGTCAGAACAGTATTGTGTAGCTTTATTCACACACTCATTGATTTGTTTGATTGGGGTTTAACTTTGTACTGAATGGTATTTCACTTATTGACGATGGATTGTCCGCTTCACACTGTTCCTTGCCTTATTACAAAAGGAAAACTGGAAGGAGACCTCCTAAAAACACCCCACCGATTGCCGGAGCCACATCATGTGACTCGCTCATACAACTGAGGGTCAACCGACAGACTCGATCCCATAAACAATACATGGAAGTAGGATTAGTAAGTGCACATGCTAACCACTATACCACGGCCGTATGCCCTTTACTTTGGAAACTATTTTCTTAGTTTGAACCATGACCCTCAGAGGCAATTTGCTGCCTTACTCTGGGTGCCATTTCCAGTAAGGGTGTCGAAGCAAACTAACTCTTTACTAACCTTCTCTCTTTGCTCTTCTAGTCTTTGTTGTTTCTCCCTCTCTTTTTTCTTAACCCTTCGTCGTTGTCGCTCTATTGTGGGCAAGACTTTATCTGGAGTAAGATTACTACGATATTCACAAAAATCAGTCCAGTGAGAGAATAGAACACGAAACACATTCAGCTGAAATGAGAGAGAATAATTGATATATAAGCTTATCTCTGCTAAGAGAATGTCATTCCTGTGTTAAAACAAAACTGATGAAGCTCTTTTGAAACTTCCTAATTAAATTTTTTTTAAAATATGGTCAATATGATACATACCTTAAATTGATATTCTGGTTGCCACTCTGGGGGGGGGGGGGGGGGGGGGGGGGGGGGGGGGGGGGGGGG
>JAVFBX010207424.1:0-12174 GCA_034783855.1 Mopalia kennerleyi
TAAATATGTTCACGCCACAGCGTAGCTGAAATACCGCTGAATGTGGCGTAAAACACTAATCAATCAATCAATCAATCAATCTTTCTTTTATGCTTTATTTCCCAAGGCACAGAGAGTATTAAAAGCTCTCGCTTACTGCTGTGTAACAGGTACATTTCACATTAAGACGTACATTGAACGAATTGTGGAAAAGTCACAGGTCCAACATTCACAACCCGCATTATCTGTTTATTATTTCTAAACATGTTTCAACTTCTGCAACCATTTGAGTGTCCTGTCACACCCATATCCGAGTAACTTCCCCGAAGAAGTACTCCGTTTGTATTATCGTATTTCCATAACATAAAATTATAAGCTCAAATCTGCTTAACTGTTGGAACCCGCGGCCGTGGCTTAGTGGTTAGCGAGTGCACTTCCCAAAGCCTGCTTCGATGTACCGTCCACAGGATAAAATCCGTCTGTCAACCCTCAGGTATATGAGTGCGTAACACGTTGTGGCTCCGTCAATTGCGGGGTGGTTTTTACGAGGTTTATTCCCGGTTTTCCCGCGGCCGTGGCTTAGTGGTTAGCGAGTGCACTTCCCAAAGCCGGTTTCGATGTCCCGTTTACAGGATCAAGTCCGTCTGTCGGCCTTCAGGTATATGAATGAGTCACACGTTGTGGCTCCGGCAATTGCGTTGTGGTTTTTACTAGGTTTATTCCCGGTTTTCCCGCGGCCGTGGCTTAGTGGTTAGCGAGTACACTTCCCAAAGCCTGCTTCGATGTACCGTTCACAGGATCGAGTTCGTCTGTCGATCCTAGCTCGGGTATATGAGTTTTTACGAGGTTTCCCTTCGGATGTTCACCATAAGAGGGCAAGGAACAGTGTGAAGTGGACAATCCGTGGTTATATAAGTGAAATACCCTGAAGTGTCATCACCAGGAGTGAGTAAAATAATCGACAATCAACAATATATATATTGCCCCTTTGCTATCACAGCACTAGTAAAATACAAAGCCCCCTCACGTACCACTTATAACATTTTTATCGAGGTCGCCACCTAGTATAATGTTCTTAATTCAATTTTGTTTTATGACATTGTCAACGTCCCTACTAATATCGGCACTCATTCACAGACCGAAGGGTTTGGTGATCTATAAATACTATCCAAATAAATTATAATTGTCAAGTCTCTAAATGTAAAAGGCGACAAGCGGCTAACACAAGCCCCACCCACGAATTCACTCTGTCAATACGAAATGGTTCATTATATCCAGATAGAAGGTGTCTTCGTTCGACTCGTTGTTCACAAGGTTGAAGCCACGTAAAAAAGCATACGGTTACGGCGTATGTATTGTACTGTCGTATTATATAGTGGCAATTTCTCTTATTTCTAATTTTGATTTCTTCATTTTAATGTACAGTGTAACAATTCAAGTTCCAATAGAGTTATGTAGATCAGCTGTTTTATATGTGCGCCTACAGATCAATTCAAAATGTTGGCATTATAGAGTTTATATTTGTTAACGCGAGCTTCACAATCTGCCAAGGCAGTCAACTACTGGGCCCGTCTGGGAACAGACACATGTGTCTAGCCGGTAGCCGGTCTCGTAATGCCAGGCAATGTTAAGTCAAACTATGTCATGTTATATCTTATAATACCTAAGATGGGAAACCAGCCTTGTGTTACTTCTTCAAAATAAAAAATAAAGCAAATTTCCACAATAGTTAGTCCCACTTGGGATGTATAACACGTCAAATTTCTTATGACGGTGGCATTTTTGAAAACTCGGAAACTTCCCTTGATGTGTAGGTAGCAAATCCAAATAAGGAGATCCGATCTAGACATCATCGGAAACCTTGGCGACGCGCTGGATTAACAACGATTCAAAAAGTTACAGAAATGACATTTGGGTTAGGAGATTCCATCGATGACAAAGTTTTGACGAAAGCAATGGAACATGTGTTGAATCATTCGATATTGGATGTGTTAACGATCCCAGGCCAGAACCAACTTTTAATTTACTTTATTGGTTAATTAAAAGGAAATGTGATTGGACTAGTTTTCCATCATCTAAGGCTAAGGGCAGTTTCTTTGAAGACTGACATTGCTGTCTTGTCTTAGCACTGGAGGAAAATTAAATTTCCAACATTATTGAAATATTTCACATCTTGGTTGTGCTACTGTCAATTATTGTTGGAATACACCGCTGTCATATAAGCGAATTTTTTTTACGTAGATTGTTTGAGCCTTAATCGAATCCGCAGACGCGTTGGTGTTTTTGACAGTTTTGTATTAACAATTACTAGCACTAGAAGTCCGCTATACTCTAGTTAGTACAGTCCACGGCATTTTAAACCAGCAATAAACGGTGGCGTCACATTTCAGACGGGTGTCTTTCTAGATGAGAAATTCGGGGTAACTTCATGATCAACCACTGCGTATAACAAGTGTTTTCGTTTGGACGATTGGCTTTATATTTGTCGATTTAGTTGCTGTGTATGGTCTATGTCACAGGCCCATATTGCACTGGGTAGATGCGTTTCGTTTAGTAAGTAACGTTATGATCGAGGAACACCAGATGCATCATTTTTAAAGTTGCGTTCTTCTCATTGTTCTTGTGTGCTATGTCACAGGATACATAATAATATGGGGCACGGTCCCCAATGCCGGTTAGCTTACCTTAATGGCAGTTGCATACTTCTAGTTAATATACTTTTGCTAGCATTAACTGAAGGTAATCCATAATCCTCTCGGACCTCCATTTCCAGTCGAACGAAAAGAAAAATGACACCGAGCATAAATTTCTACACAAATATTCAAGAATAGACGAACAATCCACAAACACGTGAATTATAACGGGAAAGGGATACAACTTCGTCGATGACAAAATTCCCCATATCGGAGTTCATTAGATTTCCAGTCAATTTTTTTCAAGTGTTTATCCTACATGGCGACTCAAATCCACTGCGTTCCTCCCTAGGAAAGAATATGTATATATTAGTCATTCCTCGTTAAAGCCACTTTCCTAGCGTACAATCCATTTAATACACAGAATTCTGCTTAAAATGACTGTTTTGCAAAATACTGAGACAGCAGTTAGGACTGATCTGTAAGTAAATAACAGCTCAGACGACTGATTTAAACTTGTATCTTTCTCAAAATATTTCAGCCAATCTGTTGGTCTGTATTTGTTAATTTTCTTGCTCTTACGTAAGCTGGCTATTACGAGAAATAATTTATATATACGACTAGAATGCTTTAAAAATCGAACAAGACAATTTGATTCATACATCCAATCAATTCATTTCAAAATTTGTAATAAATTATCCACACTGTGCCCTCTTTAAATTAAGAGTTGAATAGGTGTTACGGTGAGTATTTGGTACGACTTTACTCTAACAGATTGGCAACGTATCAGAACTTTACAAATTGCAGATTTAGGGGTAAATCTCACTTTTCGTACAGACAATCTGGCAATCTAAAGATATCTTCTCAGCATTTGTCAATCTGTAGACAATCTGCTTTTAGAATGTTTTAGGATAACCATAGGATGTATTGTTAGTTTCGTCATAAGACTGAACTTATCATCACAATGTTTACATTGCCAATACTTTAATCACAGATTAGTAGGTGTGATTTGTGTGAAGAACTCAAAGCGTTAAGCAAGTTAATTTGTTAAGAGAAAAAACTGACGACCTAGTCATGATACGCTTATTGTGTATGGAGTCCCAAACTACATCAGTTGTAAATAAGCACTGTTATATTTGCAGCATGACAATACCAAAGTGAACATTATCGCCAATACACTGTCTTTGATAATAAACAAATTACTGCAACAAACGGATTAATGTAGATCACGATCATTAACATTATTCGAACGGGGTTTAACGTAATCAATAAACACCTTAGTAAACAGTTCTGAATAATTCATAACCATCCATATAGTACAGAACCCTCTTTGATGATTAAATTGAGTATTTAATTCGGTGAAATTGTGACCAAATGAAAAATAGACTGATTTGCAAGCTTTTCATAACACAGATCTGGGATGCATTGCTATTCATGGCTTGTTTTAATGTCGTTTTTAGTACGGTTTGTATTTAATTATAAAGATTCCTTATGGGTGTCAGTTAGCTTGTTTCCCATTTAAATCAATAATCGCTTCAAATGACCGATATTGTAAACAGGCTAAGCGCGGACATGAGTTTTTGTTTTCTTTTCTGAAAACGTCAGCATTTATTACTGTCAATTGACCTAATTGATCGATTGTTAATGTGCCACTAAGGAATTAAGTCAATGGTTGCTATAATGAATCCTAGCGCCATATCCACCATTTTTTGTCCTATTCTTTTTCACGAATGTCAATTTCCCAGCAATGATACTTTTGTTGTGGATCCAGAGGCAGCGTTTGTCTTAGTGTCCCAACATGAGCCGATGTGACGCCTCGGATTGTAAACAGTGCCCAACACAAACACGGTATTTCGAAGGACAAATACGTTATGCAAAATTCGGGAACACTAAACAAGGTCCGGATTGCGAGATGTTTTTAAACTCGGTCAAATTACAGGATGACACATATCACAATGACTAACTGAAGTAGCGTCCCTGGTGTCTTTGTAGTATCATTGTCCTGTAGTTTCACCTCTTGACTTTGTTGCCAGTGGTGGTTTCCTTCACACATTGATCTAGCACGCTGTCATGGGATTGAAAAAAAGTACGGCTTTAAACCGTTGATAGTTTTCGGACTTGAGTTACATCGTTATATATCTACAACGAGCGGCTATACTGTGGGAACGTCTAAACCTCAATCTGAATCATGAGACACTCTCCCAAATCTGTTGCTCGTGATATTTGACATTAACGATAGATGACGGCAGAACCGACATAGATACTTTAACATATGCCGCGCTACCAAAACTTTGTTTCCCATCCAGTTAAGCTTACCAGTTGTCAAGGAGATTGACGTCATTGCCTAGGGAAGCTTCCAGTATGTAATATATACCGTACTCAAATGACCATTTAAATTTAAATCATTAAAACAGACAGACAGTAATTGGAATTCCTCTTTAGGTTTGTTGACAGTAAATCATGTGCGGCATATTACGAGCGTTATCTTTACAGGCCACTGAGCCAATGAGGGCAGTTGTAGTGACTACCACTCATCAGGCTCTAATTGTTGTACAGCGCCCCTTGAATTCATACAAACAGATTCCAGTATACTATGGACGTCATTATGAGTGGGTTTTGATTTGTGGCAGTACTTTTTTTGTTCTCAACATTCACGATCGGTTAGATGGACGTCCAAAAATAGACACATAACATAATAGACGAATTTATTCATTAATAAGTGATGACATGTATTCGTGGGGTTTCGTTAAAGTTAGAATAGTCCAATACATTGTTATCGACAGAACAAAACAAAATACCTTTGGAAATACACCATGAATTAGTAAAGACATATAAATGTATAATTATGTTCATCAATCCGTTTGAGACGAAGCTCACCAATTGTTTCGGAAATTATTTTGACGGATTAGGTAACCAGGTTTTATCGGCTTATACTCTGCGATATCAATTTGAACACGCCACGCTTAAAATGCTTTCAATTGGCAAACAATTGGTTTGAACAGAACCCAAGATGTGTCCATGCCCGCCCCTTAATTAAGGTCCAGTCGCCCTTATTGTTTTAACCTGGCTCGTACATCACACTTGATATTTACACACAAATACATTCCTTTCATCCCGCTTTAAACTTGATTTCCACTCACTCCGAATTTAAATGTTCACATGTGATCAACATAATTTCAAATCTCACCGAGGTGGTTTTCTATTCGTGTAAGTATATGGGTAACGTTACGAGATACCAACAATATAGTAAGTGATGCGCGAACCTGTTACTCTGTTTTAATTGCGTTCGGTTTGTCGGACATTGAATCTCCGAATGTTTTCCAAGATGTCCTTAACATATGGGAAATATCCCAACAAACTTACATTTAAATGATTTTTGTAGTTTTAACAGCTTCTAGTCCATAAAATTGTATGCGGGTTGAATCCCGTCTAGGAATCGAACTCACAGCCATCAGTCAGGCAGCGAAACGCCATCATTAAATTCCGGGCACCTAGACCACTCAGCCTTCGTAACATTCACTGCTTGCGATTCTGTGCCTGAATCTGAAGGTCGTGTGTTCGATTTCTGAATTAGAATCTGTTCAAACTAAGAAAGTATTATCCCAAAACAAGGATAATACTGTAAGCTTATATTTGAATTAATACTACTCCGAATGCAGATGTTCCCTACCTAGTGCCTTGAACAGAAACTTATAGTTATGCTAACTATAAATAAAAATTGAAATCTCGCACAAACACATCTGTTCTTCTGATTATGTGACTCATGGAAATGTCTCGCTTCTGTAAATAACACATGGTGATGTTCAGTTAAAATTCATCCGTTTCGTCTAGATTTCTGTCCTTTCAGCAATCTACATCAACCCTTTTTATGGCTGTTTTTTATTATCGCTGTTTGACGTCATACACAACGGATTTGAATCAGCCAATGGAACATACTGGTATTCCGCTGAATGGACAACGTATCAAACATATCGACCTGAAAGCCCCTTTCAGAGCCACTGGGATTTACAGCGATACAAACGAACGACAGAACGTCTAAGACGATTGAGTGGGGATGTTTCAGAACGTTAAATTACAAAATTGACTTCGTCTTCTCCGATTACTTCAATGATATGCAGGACACAGGATGGCCCCATTAACATTTCTGCGTTGATAACCCTAAAGCACTGTTGATTTTGTTTCCTCTCGACGTCGGGGGATGGTTCTGAAAAATAGAAGAAAAAAACTTTATGATGTGTATTAAGTAGGGGTTTGACGCGCCTTTTAACGCCATCTGGACCTTTTCGTTAAGAGAAAACATTGAGAAGGGTGTACAAAGACTTGTAAAGTAACAAAACGAAAAAACCCTCGTTATCAATAAACAAATAAAGTATATAAAAAAGACACTACTGGTGAGCAAGGATATAGTGGATCTGTTATGTAAAAATTAGTTTATTCACGTAACTCCACTGGAATCTTGGTACGGTTTCAATTAATCAGATATACTGCTGAAGTGCTAGGTGTCGATCGTTATGAAAGGGGTAGAGATTATGGCCTAAATCAAGTGGTAAGCAAAGAACACAATTTGACCAATTGTAAACAACGATAATGCAACATCAACCACCAATCTCATTGACAAGTGGCCCCGTGGGGGAGCAGGTTGGCCAGTCCTGCAGAATACTCCATCGGCTTTCTCGGTCGCTCGTAAGAGGCGATAAAAAAGGAGCTTTCTGTTGCCCTGGTGTTCTCAGAGCTAAAGGGGAAGAGGGAGCTGATCTGTTTGTACGTTTTATTTTTGTCTCCGTCGTGATATAAGTGAAATACTCTTGAGTACGACTTTAAACATCAATCAAACAAACAAACAAACATTGGCAAGTGAGTCAATACCTTGAATTAAATATAGATAAAAACAATTGTTCAATAGGTTCCATATGTATTACCATTGAGAATTTACTTTGATCGCCAACGTGTCGCGGTTCGAAATTTTTGGGGGGTAACGCTTAAGTAGAGTTGAATTTTAAGAGTTCATTATAGTTCTCTTCAAATGACAGATTAAGTAAAGTTGTTATATAAAGAACACCTCCTGACCTCTTTGCGTGATTTATTAATTATTTTTATCTACAGCCACTAAGGTTAAAACCCCAAGACATTAAGAAGAATGGATTTGTTTTTGTTTGATTGGGATTTAACGTCGTACTCAAGGGTATTTCACCTATATGACGACGGAGTGTGCACTTCACAGTGTTGCTTGGCTCGTTACGATGGGAAAACGAGAGGACACCTCATAAAAGCCACCCTGCGATTGCCGGAGCCACACCATGTGACCCACTCATATACCTGATGGTCGACAGGCGGCCGCAATCCCGTGAAGGGTACATTGGGGTACGATTAGTAAGCGCACACGCTACCACTAAACCACGGCTGCGAGCCCCAGTTGTATGGAGCGACAATTATATAAAAGCACAACTATGTAACACAACCACAGAACAATATACGAAGGATTAATTGGTGTGTATTAAGTAAGTGGCGAAATATGTGTCATGCTTAGATTCTGCGGATTTAAGGCAATTGTATTGCCGTTTACAAGCTTTGTTAAAGTACAGTTTTTTCGTTACATATAGGAGGACCGCTCTATTTTTATCGTTGCCAGACAGATTACATCCAAGCTAGGTAGAGACAAATAATGACGAAGAGTGTTTTCTGGTTTGTTTGGTTGATTATTCTCTTCAAGGTGACGAGTATACTTCAGTTGTTTAGAGCAAGGGATCTAACAAGTAAGATATTGTAAGGAGCACACAAAACGCAATTTGTGATTAATAGTGACACGACTGCCATGTCGATTGTGAAGGACAGATTACATTTATGGTAGACATGAGATTGTGAATCGGGTTTTTGTGGATACTATTGTAGTTTTCAAAATACGAGCTGCAACATATAGATAAATTATTTGCACTTTAGAAGCGACCAATACAACACAGATCATCAGCCGAGCGAGGGAAATGTATTGACATTTACGGGTTGTGTATGATTGTAAAGTGAGAAGTATACTCACATGACGGGTTGTGTATGATTGTGATTGTAAAGTGAGAAGTATACTCACATGACGGGTTGTGTATGATTGTAATTGTAAAGTGAGAAGTATACTTACATGACGGGTTGTGTATGATTGTGATTGTAAAGTGAGAAGTATACTTACATTACGGGTTATGTATGATTGTAAAGTGAGAAGTATACTTACATTACGGGATGTGTATTATTGTAAAGTGAGAAGTATACTTACATTACGGGTTGTGTATAATTGTAAAGTGAGAAGTATACTTACATTACGGGATGTGTATTATTGTAAAGTGAGAAGTATACTTACATTACGGATTGTGTATGATTGTAATGTGAGAAGTATACTTACATTACGGGTTGTGTATGATTGTAAAGTGAGAAGTATACTTACATTACGGGATGTGTATAATTGTAAAGTGAGAAGTATACTTACATTTCGGGTTGGCGTCTTGATACATCTGCACAAAAAATACGCTTTAACATTTATTGATGTGTAGTTTTAGAAATTCACATATTGGCGCTTGTTTCATAATTAAACATATTTATGAATATATTAATCCCCATGGAATCGAAAACATATAAATAGAAGGGTGAGTATAATGATATCCTTACTGTTATGTGATGTTAGACATTTTATGTATCCACTGACTATGAAAGCTCCTTATTTCGCATAGGGTCCAAATGCATGCCTCTACACAATTGTTCGGGTGATGTTTTTCTCAAATGCGTCCCCACCTTCCTGTAAACCCGATGTCTTAGAACATTGCTAAAGCATCAAATATCATTTGGTTGCAGACAATTACTTACCAGTGTCATCAGCTTTCTCCCAACACCAACAACAGCAGCAAACTTGTAAAAATCCGCTTCTAAATTTTGCTGGAAGCAACAAGAAAAAACACAGCTTTTTTTTAACATCTGTGGCTTATGTGATCGGAAGGCTGCTAATAAACACAAGTATTAATTTGAAGTTATGTATAACGACTTACGCCCAAGGCATATTTTAATATTTAAATCAAAGTAGATGCCACTCTATGAAAGGACGCGTATGGAATTGCCATGTTCTGTACATACCTATTATAAATTATTAATAATATATTCGCCCTTACATTAATTGTTAATGTATCCGTCTAAGTTCGAAAAAGCATATGTTGTACCCGTATTTAAAAAGAGAGATAAGCAAAATGTATGCAATTACAGATCAATTCTTTTTGCTTCCTTTATTTACTAAAATATTTGAACAAGTTCTATACAATCATACACTTTTTCGTTTTTCTTTCCTATGGTAATTGTTTTGTAGCATGCATGCATGTATATCTTATATGCATTTCATGCTACTAATTTTGGTTTTCTCATATGAGTTTCCACTATTTTATCTCATCATGGTGCCAGCACAGACGATTCCTTTTTCAACTCAAGACAGTTAATTACATAGGTAGTTACTTTGGAGCATTAGACCTCTTATAATACATGTAGCAAGTTAGTAATCTCATCTATGGGTATGATTCACAGTGTGCTCTAGAACATTTGACCTTATTTACTTAACTTCTTTAAAGTTCCCCAAGTTTAAAGTTAGCTTCCACTTACACTCTTTTTAGCCAATTTTCACCGGATGACGATACAAGCATATGCATTGAAACTTAATGTTCTATCACAAAACAAGAAGTTGTAATTCAGAAATTGTACAATTAATATTAAACAATCATGTCAAAATACCCCTGAAATAAACAAATAACTTAATCACAAGATTCCTTATTATGGTTTCGATGTAGCTGTCCTTAGATGATATTAAAAAAAGCGCGTTACCCTTAATGGTAGTGAATCCTCGTGGAAACCACTGGAAACCAGTCGTACATTATATATAGACAGTGTTGTTAATAGCAGTGAAGTTTACAGCTCTGGTTTGACTGCAAGGGCTTACACTGTTTACCCCCAGAGCTGTAAACTTCACTGCTATTAACAACACTGAATATATATAAAGTACGACTAAACACACATTACTTATTAAGGTTATTATCAAATTAAATATGTTATTAGGACTAGTTGGTGACCTTGCACTCTGTAAAACTCTTCTTTTTTTTACCTTATCACAACTATTGTTTACACACAAGAATTTTATGTATATATCGAAACTTTTTTCGTAAGTGTTGATGAAATAATTGGGAAACATTCATCGTAAACCGAAAGAAATAATTCGTTCAAAGTATTGAAAGAGGAGTTGACTGGGTCCAAGTCTATTTGTCTAGATCAATGAAAATATACTATATCAGCCATTTTATGTATATATACCTCATTTTTGACAACTGTATTATATGCTTGGGAACGATGTCAGAATAGACATGGAAACGTTGCGTCAAAAAATATACGAGAAGTTTCCATCTATATAGAGTTTTGCCTGTTTATGTATCGTTTATAGAGTTGTGTGGTATGGGTATTTTTATTAATTAAGTGTTCTCTATAACGCTTGTTCTATTGGCGGATCGAGATCAACAGCGTAGAAGTATTCCATGGCTTTTTTATCGAAACTTTTTTCGTAAGTGTTGATGAAATAATTGGGAAACATTCATCGTAAACCGAAAGAAATAATTCGTAGAAAGTATTGAAAGAGGAGTTGACTGGGCCCAAGTCTATTTGTCTAGATAAATGAAAAGAGACTATATCAGCCCAGTGAGAAATTTCCCCATATGTATTATCAACTGATGTACTGGCTATTGTTATCAATGTTTAGTTCAGTTCAATTGGATTAAAGCACATGCCATTCAGGTCGGCTAATGTTAAGCATAGAGCATTTGTATCTAACGGTGGTTGTTCTATCTCGCGCTCCTTACAAAAGGCTAGCTGTGATAAATTTAACGTTAATAAAATTTGTATCCATTTTTAACAAACACACAGGCTGGGCTGAAATCTTGACATTTGGAAATGTGGAAAAATAGAAATAAAAGAAATTCTAAATTATGATTTTTTTTTAGCAATCAAACAGTATAATGCAATGCAATCCAGCTGTTTTTAATATGAACAAAACTGCCTATTAGGCTGTTCATCTCCTCTTTTGATGTAGGGCTAAAGTAGCGTCTTGATTTACAGTTTCATGAAATTATACATACTATTGACGTTGTTTCATTTCAATTGATGTATCAACATTAAAAGGGACCTTTTTTCCATCTTTGAAAGCTTGAGACATCATGGGGTCGGCTTTTTTTCTTCAGTTGGTAATCAGCTTGTTTAACTCTTCAATGATGTTGAAACCAAGATCTTCAAGGGTCTTGACTTTGGGAATTACGCCGCTTTAGCTTGAAGTCGATAATTACCTGCTTGCGAACATTTCTGCTGTAGCACAGAAGAGTGGTTCTCTCAGGGGTGGATCGCCTGGCGAAAAATTGTATGTGCAACTTCTATGGACTTCATATCTTCATGAGTTGATTTAAAACCTCCTGATTTCTTTGAGAATGATTAATTTCCAATTGATTCTTCGCAGATCTCTTCTGGGGGCGGGGGGGGGGGGGGGGGGGGGGGGGGGGGGGGGGGGGGG
>JAVFBX010207435.1:1754-12174 GCA_034783855.1 Mopalia kennerleyi
GTGGCGGGGCTCGGGTGATGTTGTACACACCATGAAGTTTCATGTACGTGTTTTTATTACTCTGTTTTCGTGTTATGATATTATCCCACCACAAGCTAAAACATGGAGCACATCATTCTTGCGAATGGTGCCGTTAGAAATGGTTCAATTTTGGTCCTGAATAAGAGTAAAAATGCTTAAAATTGGGTTCGAATCTGGTGATTTGGACGGCCAGGGCCGCACTGTTACGTTCTGGTTATTAAGAAACTCAACATTAGCACGAGTTGTGTGCGACCGAGCGTTGTCGTGCTGAAAAACTTATCTATATACGGAGGTCCAATATGGGCAGCATATATGGTGTCAAAACCTCATCTCTGTATCAGGCGGCGTTAAGGTTGCCAGAGATGTGCACCAGTTGAGTTTTTCGGGCGCAGGATATGGCACCCCACATCATAACACTTCCTCCACCAAAATTGTCGACCTCAAGGACGCGAACCTCTCATTTCGGCGTCTTTAGACACGTGTACGGCCGTCTCTTCGCTTGAATATGGATTCATCGCCTAACCAGAATCGCCGCCAGTTTCGCAGGTTCCAGTCCCTTAATCTGTTGCACCATCGGACCCTTTCACGTCTATGCTGTTGTCTCAGTACTACGCCAAAGTAAGGACGTCTGGCGCGTAAGCCGTTATGACGGAGATGGTTTCTGACTGTCTGCGCCGATATTCTGCGGAGACCTGGGATATTTGATGCGGTTTCTGTTGCTGTTATGGTCCGGTTTCTCAGATGAAGTTACCGGATGAAGCGATCTTGGGTTGCCGTTGTGACCCTAGGTCGATCAAGAACATTGACGATCATCTGTTGAAACGGATTGCTGGTACCGTTGGAAGAGCCTTGAAATCGTGTTTCGGTGGACATGATAAAGTCTAGCGACTGCATTCTGTGATTCACCGACCAGGAGACGACCAATGACGACGTTCCGGGTAGCTGCGTCTAGTCTTGGCATATCGTAGCAGGTTGGAGAAACAATTTAAAAATAGGAAACAAAGGTATGCATATAATTTCAATTAATCTTTCCAAGTAGATAAATGAGATAAATGTATTCGAAATACTTATTATAAATAGTTTAATTTCAGCCTTTAATTTACTATGGGCTCAACCCGAATCGTATGGCACCATTACAATGTTATAGATCATCGTGTGACTACCTTATGATGTCCATGTGAATTCCTTATGAGCTCGGGGCGATTTATACAAACCAGAAGGACACTTGTGCGAGTGTGTGTCCAGGTGCTGTGTAACCGATTCTTAATCGTCCAACCTCTGCAGGATTATAATAAGACTTACACACGACGGGTTGTGATTGATGTAGATGAACCTTTGGTATCCCATATGTGACTGCTACTCCCGGATGCGGCGGACTAGAGAATATACGTTTGTTTGTGCAGCAGGTGAGAGATTAGAGCCATGCTGTATGGCCACCAACCATAGCTTTCGCCAATAAAGAAGTACGAAACGACCAGCTGACTACTTTTAAGTGACGTCAAAAGGGGGAGGTTGTCAGACGAATACAAGTATCGCATCTACTCGACGATAAGCCATCAATAACTTTAAGGTCAAACAGCCAACAATTTTGCAGATTCTCAACTAAGATAACGCTCTTGAAGCCAGTGGAATACAAATTATTTTCTACTGGATATACAATCATTTGGCTATCCCTGGAAACTCAGTTGTCGACAGCAAAGCAACTGTCAACAAACCTATTTCTCAATCTAAAATATATTATTATCTTAAGCCCAAACTTTCTAGATACATTTTGAGTGTTTGACTGTGAATGGGATTGATAAGTCCAGAATAAACTTAACGACGTAGGCCCCTACAGCCTGTTCCGTGGAATCTCTTGAAAGGATAAGACGGTTCTAACGCGATGTCATAAAGATCACGGGTCACATCACCTCAGATGAAATTAGGATTAAATCATAGTGCCAAATTTGCGACTGCGTATACGCCCCGGAACAAATATTGGTTGACTGTGTAAGTTTCGCTTACGGATAGGTGTGTATCACAAAATTCAATTTGTTGAATGGTTGTAACTAACATTGACATGGTTTTAAACACAATATTTACAGTTTTTAGATCCAACCTGAAACATCTAGTATACTTTGATTCAATTCGTTTCTCTTTGATGTTTAATGCCAACTTTGAATACGTAATTTTCTATACAAATTATTCTCATTATTCTCACTCGACACAATTAATGAGATACAACTGAATGTGGCGCAAAGCACTAATCAACCAATCATATATACGTGAACAATTTATGGCGCAATTTGTGTAGATTCAGTCGTCTGTTTTGATGTTGGTTTCAATGGGTTGATAGTTTTAAACACAATATTTACAGTTTTTTCTCCAAACTGAAACATTTTAGCATACTGGCATATTTTAAATTGTTAACACTTATGGTTGTCCTTTTTGGTTCAACTTATTAATCATTGATGTTTAATCAATTATAGTTGAACGCCTAATATTACATTTAGCGTAGCTGAAATGCTGCGGAATCTGACACAAAACACTAATCAACCAATCATATACGGTGTAGGCAAACACGAGTAAGCCATTTTATTGGGCGTTTTTTGTTGTTGTTTTTTTTGTGTGCATATTTAGTCGCCCCTTGCATTGATGGCTTGAATAGGCTGCTTGTTTAATAATGTCAATTACTAAGGAATAACAAAACTCCGCAAGCATGCCTACATGTTCAGCGGTTGGTTGAAACAGCGTCTGGGCGTAGTGAAGGATACATACACAGCTGTGGTGGAAGAGAGTGCTAAGCCCCGAGTGTGTTTCGAGATGGATGCGCCTTCAACTCCAATAGTTCGTTGATTAGAAGACCTTTCCAAAACATACATAAGGATGGTCCGTTGCAACGGACACCAAAATAACAGGTCTTTTCATTTATTAACTGATAATTCTTTATCTGGCTATCGCTGAAAGTTAAAGAGAAAATACCATGTTTGCACATTGTTTTTTAGACAACAAAATCCTTAACAGACAAGGCTTCGCTTAGTCTAGGTGCTATGCAGTCTAATTGGGTATGGCAATAGCAGCTGATAGAAATGCAAAAGAAATGCAGGAAAGATTTTTATGTCGAACACCGGATGTGGAGGCATGACGTCCTTTTAACGGCAAAACGTATTTGGAATGCCTTTTTTCTGCAAACAGCATTAACATGGTTTTACACTGTTGCAAACAGTCCCCAAGGATAACTGGCTTATTTGTCACCATGCACTTATTTGTGCTAATGGCCGAATAAGACCGATATAGAATGAAGGCCAATAAGGCTATCAAACTACAAAATAAAATCAACTAGAATGCTCATTTAACGTTTCTTTTTTCAAGCAAATGCGTCATTCACATTTAATATTACAATAATTATACATCTTGGGTTTTGTCGTAGGTCGTAAAATTTTGTACAACTGATGCCATAAAACCTTGTTTCAACAACTAACTATTGGACTTCTACGAATCGATTGATTGATTTGTGTTTTACGCCGCGCCTAAGAGCACTACAAATATATACATATGTCATTAAAGTGTCATTAAAAGATCCAGCCGTCGTTGACACTAACACAGCCATGAGATGTTCAGTGTTTTGCTAGGCTGTAAAATGAATCTTTGCCCAGTAAAGTAAACACCGCATTGCTTCGCTCCACAAAAACTGACCTTGGCTAGAGAGCGCCACGGATTCATTACGAATACTAAATGATATAAAGTAACCTCATTTTGAATTTTATAAAATGTATACAGCCTTGAACATCCCCGATACGGCATAGCCGAAACAATAGATAAACATTAACTAGAAAATTACACTCGATATTTTGTACCGTCTGAAACACATGTGCTCCTCAAAATCCCCGCGACCATATGCCACAGAAGTGGCATTTTGTAATACAAAACAGTTTATTACGATGCCATCCGTTTATATAGATAATCAAAATAATTCAACAAGTGAGCAATATTCAGCAGAGAATTTAGTGAAACGGAATTGCTCAAACGCTTTGACATGTTAATGGTCTACAAATTTACAGGGATAATTTCATTCAAGATGAACTAAATGGCACCTTTGGATGTGCATTCAGCTAACATACGATAACCTCATACGCCTCTCTACAGGCTTAACCTCTTAATTAACGTAAGTGTAAACCACCCGTCCCCAGACACAATAACCTACTCATTCACTACCTGGTTGTTTGACTACATCTAATGCGGGCCTTGTTCTGTTGTTGTTGATATCATAATGGTTTACCCATTTTATTTTGTCCTTGTCGTCTAGTTGTCTCGCATGGCAAGCATATCTCACACAGTACATTCATTTGAACCGATGTCCGGTTTGTTTATATAATCTTAGCAGTGGAAAGACGTGCACTGAACCGTTGTGTTGAGTAACTTGTAAGGAGTTGTCCCATAAGTCAATAGCCTAAATGACGTGTTGTTCAACCACCTGCTGCTAGCAATTTACAGCTTTCCATGGTAAACCGGTATTAGTTATTCATGATCCTCGTAAAACAATCTTGCTTAATAAATGTTTATTGTAGCCACAGGTTTCTCAGATTGGAGGTTTCTTTGGAATAAAATAAAGCAGTAGTAAAATGTTTTTTTTTTTTATAAAGACGCGAATGGGTTTTAAACAGTTACACGGGTTATTGTCCGTGTATAGGTACATTGTAGGCGTTAACATTGTTTGGTCTTGAATATCAAAAGCCTTAGTCACTTTACAGTCTGAAATAGTGAGGGTATCGCAAAAAGAAGTTTGAATACCATAAATATTACTCGAGTGAGTGATGAAAGAAAAAACACACGAGTGGCATGGAGTGGGGTAGTCTTTTAATCATTAACGAGAGAAATCTTTATGGCAACCAAACTTCACTGGGCAATATTCTATTTATTATTTATATATCAAAGATAAACGCGCAAATCAAAACTTTTTGTTAATATGTCTATGACAATTTCACACCAAAGCCGTTTGGGACAGCATGACGTTATTCGCAGCATGGCGTCTATAGATAAAAGATATTACACAGTGAATTTTGAATACCAAGAATATTGCTTGAGTGAATGGTGAAGAGATAACTCACGAGACAAGAAGTGTCGATTGTGTGTTCCTTTCAACCATACACGAGACCAATATTATGGTATTCAAACTGCACTGTTTAACATTCTTTTTATTATTGATATCAACAATAACATCCTAAATCACAGCTGTTTTACCTAATGTTCTATGACATCTTCATACGCAGCAAGACAGAATGACACGATTCTAAAAAGGTGACGTGGAATAGAAGGACGTTATTCGAAAAGTGACGATAAATGACGTAACCTTTGTGTTGCGTGGCGAAATAAAGCGTGTTCATATGTAACATCATAATTGAAACGAAGGGTTTTGACGAAGAAAAGTTCGAAGTAAATAAACAAATGCGTAATTTAACGGAAGCGAAATATCACTTTTATCCGTGAAGTAAATCCGTGTAATTCACCGACGTATTAATAATAAAGTAAATTATTCGACACGTAATGGCAAATGGCGTAACATCTGTGTTCCGTTGTTAAATGACGCGTTTGAAACGAAGTGAAGACATGTGGCGCAGACGATCCGATGTTTAATAACAAAACGTAAAACCAAAGTTTTATTTCATGGCAGAGTTGTATAACTTTAAATGACCAATGGAAGCCTTCCATTTCACCTATATATAGATAATGCATTTAATAAAACCATCACTAGAAGACAGTAGAAGAAAACGGGCTATCGCTATTCCCAACTAGACCAATAACTTATTTCTTACATGCTAGCACTGGTTATGAGGCAGGTGTGTTTACCTATGACAGGATGTGTTTATCGTTACGTCGGATAAACCACCAGATATAGTCTGGATCATTGTGATAGTCGAGTTTGAAGAACGAGCGTTCTTCTCAGGCTGTTGGATAGTGTGTCTAAGAGTTTCCCCTAGTCGGCCCCCTGATTGGCCCGGAACAGTCCGTCTTCTTCTGATACCTTGAGCGGATCAATAAATTAGCAGCCATAAACATTCTGTCAGCTGACTGTGAAAGACGTTAGGAGTTTATTGCTACTTCTTATCTCTACTAGTGGACATACATGCGAGTGGCTCGTTGTTTCTATAAGTATATAGAGCAATGATATGATTTAACTTCGCACAACATTTTTAAACATTTGTTTCCAGCTATCAGCAAATACGGAATTTATCATTTTCGGTGCTCCAATCTGGTTTCTAAAACGGTACAGAGTATATAACTTCTGCATCAATCTGATATCGGACCCGAGTGAAATGTTTTTTTCGGATTAGTGATTAAGGATCTGCTGTGACTATGTATCCCTCGGTTCCTCATTTGAAAAGAAAATCAATACGGAATTATGTAATTCTGGATATGTGCTTTTGAATCAACAAATGCTTTAGAGTGTGGCCATAGCTATCTTCTTTGGTAGCCCAGTAAGTGGTAAGTTAATACGATTGATGATGATTACTCTTTATTTCAGATTTATAATCTATTTTAAAACACAGCATTAATTAAATATATATTAATAGAGATAGATTAACAGCCTTGTGTTGAGTTCGGGCTATTCTGGCGTCAATATGTGTAGCTCAGTCGTTTGGGTGATGTCTCCGAGAGCTAAATTCCCTTGATTCAGTCCACCGGGTGCCAACATATGTCGTTCTGTACATTGACCATTCAGTGCATAGCCAAGCCATTGCTCAGCGTACATTAAGATTTTAGTATTTCAGATTAAGTATAAGCACCAATATTAAAGAAAAGAACACAATTTTAATTATTAATATACATATCATTACATCCACATCATCAAATTAGTTTTAGGGCCTTGCTACAATTATTCAATTTCGACCAAATTAACGGTTGTGCATTGTACGAACGTCTTCCCCTCGATAACTTAATGGCAACATATATTATAAATCAGTATGTATACGGAGAAGTTGTGAACATATGAAAAGTTCAGTATACGGCGTGTAGAAATATGCGGAGCAAATTCAGCAGGGCCTGTTGATATATGCGGGGCACAATGGCCTCTGGAGTCTGATTAAAATATGTAAGACAATCAGTACGACTTTTAACATGAACTGTGGGCTACAGATGACATTCCCACCACATAAAGAATAATGTGCCGGTAGTGAAGCAAGACTTCAAAGTATTAGACATCAACGTTTCTGATAACAGCTTGTGACAGAAAAGCAGCCTCCAGACTCCGTTATTTAATCGTATTAATAAAGATAAGTTTTATTTGTTGATATCGTCAGATAATATGTGGTTAATTGTGTTTTATCAACGTATGCTCATGGGCAATTCTCTTATTTATACAAGGGATTGTCCTTTTCGGACTCTCTACTTAAATACGATGGGAAAGCTGTTAAAAGGGACCCGCCGTGGAGCGACCTCGTGTACCTGCCGTTTATTGGATAACTCTCACCTGCATGCGGGCCCGTTTGACAACATGACTGTTGTTACAACCCCTGCCTTTCGGACACAAATTTTGGTCCCTCTATCTCAGCTTCAACCACGATTTATAACAGAAAACTGATAAGATCATTAAAACAAAAATATGAAATAATAACATTTGTATTGTAAGAACATATTTCCCGGAAATTACTCATTTCCCGGAACTCTATCACGTCTGAGTATCCATTTCCAAAAACCGACGAAACGATATTGTATGTCACCCATGTTTTGTTTTATTGGTAGTAAATTATAATAGGATAACGCTTGTAGTAAACTCAACGAGTCAACTACTCGTGGGTTAATATTTATTACGAATTGAAGAAAAAACGTTTTGAACGGGACACTTTGTTTCCAAAACAAATTATAAGACAAGCGTGACTTAAAAAAGTTTTGGTTTAAGGTAAACCACTACATAGGGACTACTCAACAGTTTGGAACATGAGACAAAGTTGACGATATCTTAAATGTCTTCTTTGATAATCTGATTACTTCGTGTTTAAATCATAAATCAAAAAAAAAAAAGATGGCATGCAAGAGATATAAAATGTCACGGAGATAACTAAAAACCCCTTGGCGTTGAACAGGCAAAGGAACTGCGCACCTGCCCGTCATGTCAACAGTTTGATACATTAATGTCAAAACTGAGGTTGATGAATTTGAAGAGAAAAAAAGAACCGAAATTCGTTTAGTTTTAGTATTTATTTAAACCAAGGTGCGATATTAAACATATGCTGAAAACAACTATATTGTTGTTTTGGGTCTGAGTGCAAAACATTATATTATCCATAAGATTTGTAATATATATATTATCTGGTAAAATCAATGCGTGTACAGATAAATCAAATTAACTTGTGTTCAAATGTCAGCTCAAGTATAAAAGAATCAGGAGAAAAGATCTGGAAATCCAGGGGGAAATCGGTCTTCCAAGCATGTATTTTGAATCCTCATTATATAGCAACCATCAGAACACCTGCTCTGTCATTAGTCTCTCCCCACGGTCGTTTTAGTTATTTCGCCGAGAATTCGCGGTAATATTTTATACATGACTGGTAACATCAAGTTATCACTGCTTGCAAGCGTTATTTTATTCAATATTGCAGATGTTAAGCTGGCAGTCTACTATATAATAGAGTTCTCATATTGCCGTAGGCTTCACTCCTCCTTATGCAAATGAATGCCGACAATGGACTCCTATCACGAAATGTAATCACACAGGACAAATCGTGACAAGTGTCTTAGACTTAATCAACCCCCCCGCCCCCCTCCATCTTTCTTTTTAAATTCTAACTTTTTGGGGGTAAAATAAAATTGCTTCACCGTGCCAAAAAGCCATTATCTTCCCGAAACACAAACAACTCACTTATCAAAAGAGCTGAAGAACCACAGACAAACCCACGCGTCTCCCCACGAGAGTTACAACAATTGCATGAGGAAACTGCCGCTGGCTCGAGATAAAACATTGATCACGTATTATCACATATCTCCCCTATCGTCAGAGAGGATGGCTTTTTTAAGTCGATAAACCGATCTTAACCATTCGACAGTCTCAGCATTTTATAACATGTCGTGTGTGAGTACATTTCTGGCTCAATAAACAACTGTGGCGGTAGACCATCTTTAGAACTCAAGCGCCAATAGACTCCATGGTCAACATTATAACAAGACCAAAGCAGACTGCATTTAAATGGATCAAATGATGTTTCTTCATGAAATGAGTTAAAGGATGTGACCAGTCTTTTTTGACATCTGAAACTCCACGTTTTTGGTGGCCAAAATGTTCAACTAAGATTACTAAGTTTGATTTATAGCCATTTGACTACGATCAATGTGTGCGATTAGTTTTTATTCCAAGGAAAGTACATTTCCAGCCAGAAGTCCTTGGCTTATCTGAGACAGTAGACAATTTTCTGTAATATGATTTCCACAATTCTCCTTTGACTATAGCATTTCAGTCCAAAGAAAGTTATATATATATTTTAAAAAATTGCTCCCACTGGCACAGGGGTGATGATTAATAAAATCGACGAATCATCTCCATTTCTAGACTACCAGATACCAGTTTCTAAAAAGATCTTAGTCTGTGTCTAGTTGCTATGGGTAACCTAGAGACATCTCGAGAGAAGAAATGATAATCTATATGGTTATAGAATGTTATATATATGTCTTTTTTTAATGTATCCAAGTACATTACAATACATTCCGAATAATGTTAGAATACATTCAACCTGCTAAAATGGGGCTTTAACAACAATCTGAGGTTGACTGTATCATATTTGAGTAGGGAGAAGGTTAATAGTGAGCTTCCTGTTGCTCCGGTGCTTTCTGAGCTGAGGGGCAACCTGGAGCCGATTTGTTTGTGACGTTTTTGATTACGTCCTGTCTTATCTTAAGTTTGTTGCCAGTGGTGTCGAGGGTGGTAACACATAGGGCAAACATGCCGCCATAAGTGAAATAAACTAAGTACGGCGTAAGACCCCAATCACGCGAACCAACAAACTTTTTAAGACAATGTAATTCCTTTGTCACATCACAAACTAGAAGGGTGGCTTGATCAAACTACTCATCGTGTACTGGAGATGGGGTGGTTACTTGTGTTCTACTGGCGATGTTGGTCTTTTTTTTTATCATTTAAATTTTACCAATCAGAGTAATGATAGCTTCTTAACGTTATAACCTACGGATCTAGCTTTTAATTTGGTGACATATCCGTTGTTTGACTAGTTGTGATTGATAATAAAGGGAAAATGTATCACATGTATCTGCATTTTTTTAGGTATGTTTACCAAATGCTCACAGGCTGCCACTATTCTCACTCCCAGGTTAAAATATATATGAAGCAAAAGCTAATTATCAGTTGATTATCTTAATAATTATATACTATTTTCCCGTTTCAGTATTACGCAGCAGCAAAGTGTGACCGAAG
>JAVFBX010207446.1:0-10516 GCA_034783855.1 Mopalia kennerleyi
CCGGATTCAGAACCCTGATTATGGGATAGGAATTTGGGATAGGAACCTGGGAAATTTGTCTAGAAATTGCCCTGACTGATTAAAGTCTTGTTCTGTTATCATAAAGATCAATTATACTTTATTCCTTATTTTGAGAATTACAGCTCTTTTGAAGCATAATTTTTGTTTTTGTCCACAGCGAAAACCCGTTACGATTTAGCAGAGTACAGTTTTAGCCAGTCTACCTTGGAACAGGTAAACATGACAAAGAAATTAAAAAGACTTGTCTCGATATTGTTTCCAAAGCAATAGTAAAATATCCATTCTTACTAAGCTCACTTTATATTTTGTCTGTTGGAAAGTAGATATATTAAATGGCATTTTCATTATTTTGTAATTTTCATTTAGCTTGGAGAAATTCTACATGTAGTTCAAAATTGTCTGAGCAAGAGTTTGATCAAAGTGAAAGAAGTTTTATATCAAAACAGACTGAATGGACTCCTAGTATTCATAATAAATGTCACACCTCACATCTATCACAGAGCCAGGTACAGACACATTGAATGTAATACTTATGGATATTGGATATTGGTTAAGTTATTAATTGGTGAACTGAGTGCATAGATGGGGTATAATAATGCATGTTTAGTGTCTGTTGTCAACTATTTATCCTCTGTTGTTGTTGTTGTAGGTATTCCTCACATTTGCCAAACAACAGATTACTGAAGGGGAGGAGAACACTAGGGAACACAATGACAGTGTGAAGAGAAGCTCAAGTAACATGATAGACGTAGCTGATGTGGCTGTGTAACCCTTCTTGTAATTGTGATAGACGTAAACAATTTCGGCAAAACTTAAACAGATTTTTACAGGATATTGATAGATCTCCTCACAACACTATATATCAAGAATAGTGATAGAATAATCACAATTTAATTTTACAGGATATAGATGAGATTCATCACAACAGAATTTTACAGGATATAGATGAGATTCATCACAACAGAATTTTACAGGATTATTAATAGATTCCGCACAACAGAATATTCCAGGACATTGATCAGATTCATCACAACAGAATATTCCAGGATGTTAATAGATTCCTCACAACAGAATATATATATACCGGGTATATATACAATTTGAATTTTTTTCTAGAGTTTGTTATTTTGCTGAACGAGTTACAGTATACAGGGAAATGTATAACAGAAAATAAATGAATTGAGATTATTCAGGATTTATGCTCATCATGAATGTTGTTAAACATGAATCATGACCAGGTATTTTAGCAATACATTTGGAACTATAAAGATGAATCAGGCCACGGTTATGATACCTATTTATGTGGAGTTGAATGTACCTGGGCAAATGCCTCTGAAACGTATATACATTGCAGTTATATACACCAAGCCCATATATATTGGTATACTATATTTGAGCCCTCTTGCTAAGGGCAGTGTGTTAGGAGAGTAGCTAGGCTGTCTTTACTTAACACTGGAGGAATATTAAATTTGTAACATCAAAACACTTCACATGTTTTGACGGTGCTAGTGTCTAATATTGTTGGAATACCCTCACGGTCATATACAAGTGAAATACCCTTAAGCATGGTGTAAAACATCAATCAATCAATTTTTTTTTCGATAAGTATTTTTAATATACCCTTTTTTTTTTTCAAATTTTCTATTGTTTCTAAAGTGCTTTCATTGTTACCTTGAATGGACTGTGAAAAGTTCATTAATGTTTTACAGTTATTCATTTCAAATGTCTTTATTGGTGTGCTATATATATATTCACTTCCTGAGATTCATCATAAAATATTATAATTTGAATTTTTTTCTAGAGTTTATTATTTTACTTAAGAAGTGCACTTGGAATTACAGTATACAGGGATATGAAGCTCGGCCTTCAGATCCAATCCACATAAAATCAGGTACTCGTTGTTCTTGTTTGGCCGTTTCCATAAAGAGTCCGGAACACTAGCCAGCCTGACAGTTGTCAATGCGCATTTGCATTACTATGGTGATAGATAGCTTTAAATGTTCACAAAAACATATAAATATACTATGTGCTTGAAACACCTAAAGAGTCCAGATCGCCTTCTTCCTTCAATCATTCGCCATTTTTTTTATCCGAGAAAACAAGGCTTTTCTAGTTCAACATAAGATCGTTTTTTGACACAAATACACTTCCTTCGAGTAATAATAATACCTTCTAGAGAATTAAAGATAATCGTTTATATGTACTTAAGTCTTTTTTTTCTTAAAACAGCTGTAAAATGGAAATATTAGAGTGAAATCAAGCAATTTTTGCTCGACACACTGTCTTCTTCGCCCTGCAAACTGGTTAAGCATCTCGCCAGTTCCTGCATTCTGCGAGAGAGATTTCATCAACAATTCAAGGTTAAAGCTTGCTGTTTCATATCCCTGTATATTGTAATCCCAGGTTGCACTTACAAATTTTATATTCAAACTGAGGTGATCTGGAGTCTAGTGCTGAATTTTGACGTCGGAGCAATGTGACCACCTGATTAGATGTGTATAACTTAAGATGAAAACAATTATGATGCTATATTTAAAATATCTGTTACTTCATTATGCAGATCAACTGGCTTTGATTTAAATATGGAACTTTTGTTACATTTGCCTCATTGCCTATACGGTCCTGTTTCTGATTTTATAAACTGTTAATACTTACTTGGGCATGCGTCACAAACATGTATTTAAACACCCTTACTTTCCTCAAAGTCTTTTAACTTTAACTTACAACATAAAAATTTTAAGAAATTTATTTTTTGGTCTATTCCTTTTTCCATCAAAAATTGAAATTAAATTTATATATTTTTAATTAAATTATTATCCTTCCATTGTAATGGAACTTACATGTATTTACGTCTGATGTGAAGCTAATTTACAGTATTACTTATCATTGAGGACAAAATCAGCCTACCCTTGACAATGCATGTATATATAATGTATAAGATATACTACATCAATTTGAGGGAATATGCTGTGCTGGAAAGTAACTTATTTTGATGTTTTGATGCTGGTCATCATATTGGTGAAGTGCACGGTAAAGAGTTGAAATGTTAAGTTCAATGCTCGGTGAAGAAATTATATATTTTCTTAACATTCATATAAATATATGTTTCATTTTAATCAGAATTTAAAACTCAATTCAAATCATGAATCATATGTTGTTCAATAGTCCCATTTTAATCCATAGTTCACAGATAACTTACATTTAGTTCATTTAAACATTTCATATACATGTTTTTAAATCTACACAGTTGCTATTGCTTCACTTAAGAGAAGTATTTCATATTGATATGTTATTTACTAGTCTACTAGATGAAATTAAACAATCTATCGTAGGTTAAGATTGTAGTTGATCTAATCAATGTCACTGTTTGTTTCTTGTATTATTTATTACTATGTATTATGTGGTTAAAGGGTTTTATATTGGTATCAATGCTCAATGTTAAGCTTTTATATCCCTGTTATTTAATGTGGAATTGTATGCTTTAATGATTTGTTTAGATCCATGTTTTAACACTTTGTTCATTCATACATATCCTGATTATAGGAACATTTTTGTCATACAGATGTTCTTATTCACACATTATTGGTTTCTTTCATGAGGGTACGTTTATTATATAAAATGATATACATGTAACCAGTGGACCTAATTTGTATCTTTAGTTTTCAGTTTTGTCGGTCACTATTAAACCAGAATTCTGACTGGTGGCCATTAATAAGTGTTAACGATGTGTGACCAAATGAACACAGGCAAAACATATATTTACTTTACTAGTATATATAGTGTATACGAAGGAGATTTATCGCAATGATACACTTTTGGATTAGGGCAGTTTGTTTGGATGGAAGCAATGCTGTCTTTTTATTAGCGCTGGAGGGAAATGAATATTCCATGCATCATAGCAAAACACTTGGTAGTCAAGTGTAGATTACTGTTGGAATATACTGACATCATATAAGTAAAATACCCTGGAGCAGGACCTAAAACAACAATCCGGTATTACAATCAAAATGAATAATACAAGTACACTGTAGATAGCCATAGTTTCTCCTAACCCTAGGATTTTATATGAATTTTGATTATCTGTTACGATGTATCAGTTGATTTTAACTAAAGGAATTCCACAACTTTTGTTCCAAATTTAATATTGAAAATTTTAATAATTACAAAATTATTTCAGGCTACTGTTTCAAACTTTCAATATATTTATGTGTTTAAAGCTTATCAAGCCTTTCGTAGATGTTAAAATCTATTATCATATTCGTCTCTTTCATTATTTTGTATTTTATATTAAAGAGGTAGGCTTCTCTTGGTGTAATGATTGTGATTATCCTGCCCTCTCTTTGTTGCTGGGGACTTCGGGAGAGGTTTCCTCCCCCCATTGTGCTGGCACACAGACATTTAAGGGAAAGAACTTTTTAGTATTGAGTTGAATCAAACATTTATCATGTATATCTTGTGCCGTGGCTTCTGCAGCCACAATGTTCTGTCACTGTTTAAGTCATTTTTATTTTAAGGCTGAGCTTTTTTGATATTGTCTCTTTTCCACTCTTGAAATTTCTCAAACTTCTAGAAGCTATCCCACCTACATGTATACTCATAAGGTGAATATCTGAAAAGAAAACGGGTGTTCATTAATTCGTAACTGTGGTTATTATCTTATATCCAAAGCACTGTTATTCTTGTTAGAGCTATTCCAGTAAGAGGTTATTGCTGGCATGGTCTGGTTTCCATGGCAATCCATTCGATTTATTTATTGAACAAGTGTATATATGTGACACAAATAAGCCGCTTAAACCAGGGATTTCCAATGAAGTATTCGGGGATATAGGTGGGATTATGGGACACGAACTTGTATTGATTTGTTGCTTATAAATATTTGATTCTGTTGAATAGTCCAGGTATGAAGTTAGCTGTGGCCTGAGTGGTCTGAACTAAGGGGTGGCCAAAGTCTGATTTAGTCGGGAGGGAGCTTCCTGTTGCCCTGGTGCTCTCGAAACTAAAGGACATAAAGCTGATCTGTTTTGTCTTTATCTGTGGCCAGTGTTGTCAAGGGTGGTTTCCTTCACCCATTGGGCTGGCACACTGGCATGTGATTGAAACAACCTTAAGTACAGCATTAAACCCCAATCAAACAAACAAACATGTTGGTAATCTAAAGTTGCACATCTCATTGCATTACATGATGAATTACATGTATATATTAAACTGTGGTTGCCAGCCTGGTCAAGGCTTTAACATCCTCAGGTAGGGTGTTAAACCCCAATCAAATATGTTTCAACACCCAGATATAACCAATTAAGAGATTTTAAAAGACTACGGTTTTGATTGTACATGCCTATTGTTCAGCTTAGCTATGCCAACTACTCAATAAAGCTATATTCTTATTGAAATTCCAATATTATATTATTTATTCCAGAGTTAATTATCGGCAGTACTGTGAAGTCCATGTGTTACAAGGGCTGGATGTAACAATACATCAGGGACTGATTATGATGGTCTTTATTCCATCAAAACCATCCTGCATTAAACGAGCCATGCCCTTCAATATGCTTCTGAAGTTTAAAGAACCAGAAGCTGTATGTCATCTTTTTCTCCATGGGAGCAATAAAACAACAAAAAAAAACAGACAATAATTTCAGAGCTGGCTCAGAAAACCAATAGATAAAGAAAATGATCATCTTCTGATAAGATGTACTTTCTGTTCAGGTTATGATATCTCCAGGTCTGTGGGTTCAAGCATAAATATACATTTTTTTCTTGGAGGCAGATTAATATCCTAACAGAACGAAACACCGGTCATTTTATGGTTTCTGACAGTGTGACTGTTCACTTTTGGAGCACACACCCCCCAGTTCTAAGGTTTTCACTGAAGGTTATTCCACTCTTGGGATGGCATGCCAGTCCAATGGATGAAAGAAACCACCCTTAACTCCATTGGCAACAAGCTTAAACAAGACAATCATAATCAGATCGGCCTTGTGGGTAGATTCCTGGATGGTTTCAACCTGCAACATTTACTGAATTAGAATCTGTTCAAACGAATAGTTTTATCCGTAAAATCACGAAAACACTGTTAACATTCACTTTCTAAAAGACAGAAAAATTTATTCAGCTCGGCTTCTTGTTGCCCTTGAGAGCACTGGGAATTAAACTTGCACCCAACTGCCCACCCATTATCTAAATGAAAAAAAATATATATATTTCCGCATTAAAAACCAATCAAACAAAATCAAATGTTTTCATTCAAACCATCATAGAATTCTCTGGACATAAAGGAACCGAAATGGGATTACCTGTACTTATTTTGTTTGCATGTCATTTAGCATCAGTTAACAGCAATTTCCATTCAATAATATTAATTATGTGTGTATCTTATTGGTAATAAGAGTTTAGTCTAGAAAGACCTCATACTTTACCAGATAAAGCTGGCGTGACATGCAAACGTGATCCTTTGTCACGCAATGAAGGGTCTGAACGATTGCAATTTATCTCAGTACAGCCATTAACAATTTATCTCTGTACAGCCATAAACAATTTATCTCAGTACAGCCATTAACAATTTGTCTCTGTACAGTCATAAACAATTTATCTCTGTACAGTCATAAACAATTTGTCACAGTACAGTCATAAACAATTTGTCTCAGTACAGTCAGAAACAATTTATCTCCGTATAATCGTAAACAATTTGTCTCAGTAGTCATAAACAATTTATCCCTTTAGTCAAAAATTATTTATCACTTTACAGTCATAAACAATTTGTCTCCGTACAGTCATAACAATTGGTCTCAGTTCAGTCAATGTTTTTATCACTTTACAGTCATAAATTATTTATCACTTTACAGTCATAAAATATTTATCACTTTACAGTCATAAATTATTTATCACTTTACAGTCATAAATTATTTATCACTTTACAGTCATAAACAACCTGTTGCTGCCTAATAAAGAACACACTTTGACCAATACAATGTAATTATATATACTTTATTACAACCGAGGGTTAATATTGATAACCTACTCAATCAAATAAACAACTAAATCATATAATATGAAAGACTTCATAAAACGTGAGCATATTGATTTTAGTTCAGTAATTGAAGCTCTTGAAAAACCTTATATACATGTAGACTGTGATAAACAGCAATGATGGCTAAGACTTGGCGAACAAAACAACAGACTTAACAACAGATTATATGTTCACTGTTACAGTGTTTTCAATTCAGTTTCTGAGTTTGATAAACTTAACATATTTTCTAATTATTTTACACACCAAACCAATAAGTAATACATTGTCGTAGCAAAAATAAGGCAAGCCTCAAATTATTACGGAAGGAAGGTTGAAGATGTCCTTCATAAAACAAGGAGCCAAAAACTTGTATTTTTGAAGCTGACTGAAGTGGAAATCAATGCAATCTGGCTTAAACTGATTGTAGACGGTTTCATGGTGATTTACTCATTGGTTAAACTCGGTGAAATTGGAGAATAAAAAGTTTCATCAAGTTGCACATGCTCTATTGTGAGATTAACTGATCTGCGCTTTTGAAAATCAGTTTCACTCAGTGAGAGACAACCCATCAAACGGTTGAACTACACAGAATGCGTGAATAAAAAATATCCAGTTACACTGTGCTGTAACCACTTTCAGGTAGTTTCATTCCCAGCTACATGTTTAGTTTTCAGTTTATTGGACAAGATAGCAAGCAGGGGGTGTTTATCAGTACATCATGGGAAAACAAGGCTTCAATCAGGTTAAATAGTTCATAAAAATAGGAGAGATTCAGATCTTCATACATAATCTTGGTTATTCTTAACAAATCTGATTTAGGTAAATTACAGTATGTGTGCATATTGAGTCAATACAGAGACTGTAATCTTGGTTACAATAATGGAATGACTGACCAAACAGTCAGTGTGATGTAATAACACACAGTTATATTAACAAGAAAGCCAACTCAAAAATATATAAACTCTGTTTAAAATGTAGTTGGAGAGCGTCTACAACTGAAACGGGGCTCTCCGGGTTTACAGTTAACAAGCAATCTCTCTTCACCCATATTACATTGTATATTTGGATAAACTGGAGCAACTCAAATGTTAGGCATATTTATTTTTTTTAAAAACCTTTTAAATTTACAGTGTTGCAACTGTTGTGATCAGTTCACATTCTTGATAAAATTAAATCTGTATGAATTGAAATTTGATTTTGTATTTGAATACAATATAAACCCAGTTAAGTTATGTGGACAAAGAAACCCACAAGTTCGGAACAACGCCATGGCTCCTTAGATAAGTAATTGTAAGTCTTTTAATGTAGAGAATGTGTGTCTCAAAGGCAGTGTTTAAAAATCAGCAATGGTCAGTCTTCTAGTTTATCAGGGGACTTTGCATACATGCCTGTTTAAACTCAACTCATTATTGCTACAGGGGTATTCGTTCAACTTCTTAAAATTTAAAAATATTTTTATAGTTATGTTCAGTCCAATAAATAATTATTCAATCGCCAATTTAACTAAACAATGAAAGTGGATAAAGGTCGACAGAAAATTGCAGCGTTATATTTTATTTTAACATAAATGGACACACAGGAGAGGATTCATCAGTTTTAATTAATCAACATCCCCGGGCCAGTGTGATTGATTTGTAGAAACATACCTGTACAGACACCGTAGTTTTATACATGTATTCAGATATATCCCCCTGCCACCTGGATCTTGTTAGAATTAAAGTGATCAATTATCTGACGTTACACCTGAAATTTCCACATTCATTGATGAAAACCGATCAATCCATTTTATACCTGATCCAAAGATTAATCACAATGGCAAAGAGGTGTTAAATTATTAAAAAAGATTATAAAATACATGTTCTAACTAGAAGAGAACTGTCTGAATAGATTTTAATCCTGAGTTGTTATGGAAACCTGCAGACATCTCATGAGAAGTTAATAACAATTTGCATGGCATCAAAACTGTAAACCCCCGACACTTATGTACAGCTTAAAACAAAAACAGAATTCCAAAGAATATTAAGACAGAAGAAATAGAAATCAAGATTAACATAATGTCAGTTATAAATGCATTCATTTATTTATTTATTTTTTGGGAAGAGGGGAGGCAAATTTTACTTTATTTTACCTGCTAATATGTTACAAGTGAAATTCCACACAAATAAAGCAAAAATTATCTTCCTTTTGTATCTGTTTGTGCTCAGTAATGTACATCTTTAAAATATAACAATACACATCATACAGATTCGTTATTTTTATTTTGTACAAAATAAACACATTCATTTATTTTAAACAATTATTAATATGTCTTTTCATTTTGTTCTTTAGACTAATTCTGTAAATATATCTTATGAAAAATTCTGGTTTGTTCGGAATCTCTACAGAATTTATGGTTGTCACTTCCCTGCATTAGTTATCCACAACCATGTAGCAACGTTGAACAATAATTAAATAAATTGTAACAAAAATATATTAACGAAAGATTAATTATACTGAAACAAAACACAAAGACAAAACGGTCTTCTTTGTGCAAGCATAAAATAACGACAATGTACAGTAAAACAGATCACGTATAAAATGTAAACGTTATGAGGAAAAAAAATGTTTGCATGTACAAAAATCATAACCATGAAAAAAAAAAGAATCTAACAGGTTATCTTACAAAACAAATTGAAATCATAGCAATTTGAATTTTATTTTAAAAAATGTGTTGAGTTCACTGTCACCTCTGACAATCAAGCAGGTAATTACGAGTATGTATACAATATATATATAATTTATAAACGTCTGGCATATTTATTTTTGTATAATACATATTTATAATCATTTATATCACCAGTAACTGTTCTGTATGAACCTATAAATTTACATCACGATCAATCTGTGTATATTACCTGACAAGCATACAATAAAGTTAACCTCTCACAATGCTCTTTCCTTCAATTAGTCACAGGAATCAAACTCTAGAGATCACATTACACTGAGTTATGCTCCTTTTCAGTGATCATAAAGCATGTTCTCTGAGTCCACTCCACTTCCAGCTTATTGAGCACACTGTTGTGGAGCTCTTCTCTTCATAAAGGTATAAATGCACTTCACTGATTTTGTAGACTGCTTTGCATGGGACTTAAATAGTTTTCCTGATAAAATGTGTTAAGCATTATAAAGGTTTTATTTTAAAAATCAAATCTTAAAAGAGTATGTAAGAAGTCATTTCCAACCATCATATCCTTAAACTCTGCAATACCACGGAGTACGATGTTCAGTATGGTTCAGTCCGCTGCGGACCATGGACTCCAGAGTCGATTCAGCTGAAGACAAAAGTTCCCCTTGAGTATACTCATAGGCTGGTAACATCAACCCCTGGGAGCAGTGACAATAAAATCCACTCAGAGGCGTAACCTACTTTTTACTACTGAGTGAGTGAGTAGCAACAAGGCTTTGGCAACTAAAAGACTAAAGAGGGGGGGGGGGGGGGGGGGGGGGGAG
>JAVFBX010207457.1:0-12171 GCA_034783855.1 Mopalia kennerleyi
AGAAAAATAGCTCATCAATACTTTTAGTGTATGGTAAAAACGCAAAGTTCATAACTTTGTCTAACAGAGTAAAATACCGAAACTCGCCGAGTAAGCCAAAATTAGGTCATCTCACGGTTAGGGGGCCTTTAATGTTACAATTACTGCACATGGTACTAGTAATTCGGAAGTGTTAACCGCACAAAGAAGAAGGCAAAAAGAATACCAATATGTATTCAGAGATCCTGAGTATTTTTTGCCGTTAAAGATTTTTCCTTGACATTTGCCTGATTCTTTTTTAATGTGTTTTTTTTCCTGGGCCACTCAAACATTTTCAGGTTAGACATTTTGGGTTGCATTTATTGATTATATTATGGGATCCGCGAACGATTCAATCTCGTCAGAAGTGGAAATGTCAGTTTGAAACATTCCTTTAGACATCAATCGACAATGACATGAACCATTATTCCAAGTGTTGATAAATCGTAGTTTCATTCTTTGTGTTGTACAAATTTCACAGATGTGATACAGATAGTGAGATAGAATATTGCACAATCACTGAATTATTAATATTATGAAAAATTAAACAAAACTGTACAGGTATCAATTTACACTCCTTCCATATAGGCTTCGTTTATTCTCGATTCTGCATGGAAGATAATCTCTGCTAAAAGTCAATGTGTGTAAGTACGTTATGCTATGTCATTTGAATACATCCTGATACTGTGGTTGGTTGTGCTATGTCGCTTACCATTCTTATCCCGTGGTTCGTTATTCTATGTTACTTGAGGACATCCTTGCCATGTATTTCGACTAACTCGTGCATGTAAATTGCTTGTCTGTGTGTTGAGATGCAATCATGCAAATTATTTTCGTCCAATCTGATTTTCTAGTTTTGACCTACATATCAGCTTTACCCACATGGCAGAATAAGCCAAATGGATTCACACATGTCGGAACATCCCTCGGCCATACATTTGCGTTCCGTAAATAAACTCGTACGAGGAGTTGGTCACATTTCCGTGTAATATCATTGCTTTCATTCACCTCCGAGATATCTGTACTGGGACGGAAAGAGTCGAAGGGTGGGGATTTGGATAGTCGGAAGTTCCATTATGACGCCAAGGGGAACTGATATCCGACTATGCAAATCAATATGGCTTTATGATCTGCAAGGTTGGTAAGGCTTCTCTATTATTATAACTCTGAGGCCTACTTGAGAAAACCTTCCGGGATGGAAACAATTCGCCCTTTGCAACACACAATAGTTTATAAGCAGGCCCGAGTAAATCGAAATACATTATTATACTGTCTTCAAGTGACCTGGCATAACGCACTTACACACAGAGACTTTTGGCGGCGATCCCCTTCCTTAGTTGTATTACTGCTTATTTATGTATAACTGCATGTAAGACGTGTCAGCAAGCGCCTCATACCTCGCAAAGCCTTCTATGGTTTACGTCTTTTACTAGTGTTAAGTACTGTTATATGTACTGGGCCTTCAGCGGTAGACGCATCCTTGTTTTCTTTAAATATGCCAGATGTACGTACGGTTTTTGGAAAAATTGACGTTTTATTGTTTTTCGGTATGGTTGAATATTACAAACAAATTTATAGTAATCATAACAACCACGCTATTTACTCCGTCTATTTGTTTCTTTTTCCTGTGAATACTTCACGTGTACATGTATACTGTTTTAACGTTTAGTCCATGCATAATCGTTGCGCTGGACCTAGTCATGGGCTAGATGTGTGCCCGTTTCCTCTTAAAGGGAAAGACAACTTTTTTTCGAACTAAACCTATTATTTTTATTGCATATTTTTACAGACAAACATCTGTATTGCTCTTGCATTCGAGTAAGTATAGCCGTTAATTAGTTACATTAACAGGCGGGACTGACGTCAGTTTTAAGACACTATTGGTCACCATTGTATCCGTTTGCTTATGGATGCATTCGAAGGCATCTGTGGTATACATTTCAAAATAGCTCTTAAAGTAAGACATACGTTTAGCATGTTTTCAGCCGACATGCAGTTTTATAAATCTGGTGTTGAGTACCAGGTGGATATGTAGGCCTACAAGCAGTTGTTTGTTGTTGTTGTTTCGGTTGGAGACGGCGCCCTCACTTTCGGCTTTATATGAACGTTTCCACTAGTGCAGGCAATAGGAGACATCCACGACTAGATGATATAACTACCGCGTATTGGAGCAATGACGTCAGTTCTGCTTTTTAAATTAAATAATTAACGGCTATGGTAATTCGATTGCAAGCGTAATGCAGATGGTTGTCATGGAAACTATGCAATACAAATAATAAGTTTAGGTCAGTTGTCTTTCCTTGTGTGTGTTCATTCTAATAAAAAAGAAAAGAAGATACATTTACTATCAGCAACTATTGTTTTCCATATTCTTCTGTAAAGTGAACATTTATGTTAAAGAAATTTCCCATTTTTTCCACTAGTTTTATGTTAACTTATACGGTGCTGTTCACATATGTGAAAATAGGCTGCGACTTCCTCCAGCATGTTTTGTGCGAGAGACTTTTGAGAAAGTATGTTGGGCTCTACGGTATTACTTAGCTACTATCAAGCAGGGGATTTTGAGTTCGACTGAGAGTTTGCTTACAAGTTACTTTTTAACCGGCATAAAACCACTGATTCCACGTACTCATTCCAATAAAACAGTTTTTAAAAAAAATGTAAGCATTGTATATTTTTTATGAATTCCAAACGCCTTGAGTGACAAACTCCCTGAATTGCTGTTGTTAACTGTTGTTTGTTACCGACAACGAGCCGGGTAGAGTAAGCATGTATTTTAAACTTAACGCTTACATGAGAAAATGGTTTTGTAAAAAGAGTAGTTCTTGGTATTGGCAATAAGGTATATGCAGTGATCGACAAGCATCGTAAACGGTATTCTCTTTGTGTTTCTTTTAGCGGTATCTCAGGAGCAGCCAACAGGACAGCGTTTTCAACATTTATCCAGAGACGGGGAAGCCATACTCAAAATGGCACCACCTTGGCAACGCTACCACGTGAGAATGCTCTTGAACTGGCTTCAGAGCGCGACTCAAGAAAGGCGGAAACTCGAAGATATTCCACCAATCGACTTAGACTCGTACCTTGTGCATTTTTTCTCGAATATCAAGGCGAAAAACGGACAAGATTTTGCCCAGAATTCATTTCGCCGCTTGCGGACTAGTCTTGACAGACATTTCAAAGATCTGGGATACCCCGCATCTATTATTTCATCAACACTCTTCCAAGATAGTCAAATGGCCTATAAACAAAAGCACAGATCTTTATCAAATAAGACAGTTGAGTTAATTATCTGATCTATGAATTTTGTACTGGTTTTTACACCAACATTTCGACATGCCCATTGCGCCTTGCCGTACGTACCGTACTGTAATGTGAGTGTATGTGACACTTTAGAGGCATGACAATGGCCTATACCGTAAAGCCATGTTCTACTCCACTAGGCATTGGTTTAAGTCCAGTTTGTACATGTGTATGATGGAGGAGGACTTATTCTTCTGCAACTGTTTCTTAAAATTGGTTTTCTGCGAATGCTTCCTCGAAGGTATTTAAATGTTTAACCGAGTGCTACGAATGGTGTAACAATATAGTTTTCTTGTGATGATTTGCTATTGATTGAGTGGGTTTTGTTCCAACATTTAAGAATTGAAGCTTAAAGCGCAATTTGTGGAAAGCGAAAAATACAACACAACCACATTGTTGTGGATCCCAGACTTAAACATACGTTATTTGACAGTCAAAGTACGGCTTAAACCCCCAATCAACCAGACTAACCAATCTACTCCGTCACATTGTGGAATACACTTTATGGAATACTAACCCAACAAAAGGTCCATTTTGCTTTTGTGTTTTTCCCCATAAAATCCATATCCGGTGAATTCAAACGACGATGAAAATGTCAACAATCCTGCATACAAAATGTTGATTGTATTAAGGAATTAAGAACTTTCGAGGAGTATTCAACAATTAATCAAAACGAAATGTTCATATACTTCAAGGATATCAAATCACCCTTATGACTGTGTTCAAATTTCGTCTGCTATTTATTTTAGCATATTTTAAAATAGTATAATAGTATTTTTATATTAAAATACATTCATAGTTTGTGTATCTATAGGAGTCCTTATATACTTAAATTCTTCTATGCGTTCTTGCGTACTTACATGCACTAGTACGTGTACTTTTGTACTTGTATGAGATTTTGTGGACTGCTTTTTTAGTTCTTGCCAAAGTGAATTTGAAATAACTAGAAAAGATGTTTAATCGCGTCTCTTCCTTTATCGATTTATTCAATGCAGTTATGTAAACGTTCAGATGGATTTATGGATCTGTTTTTTTATATGTGTCTTCTTTCAGTTGACACTAAGGTGCAAGCACGAATTTAGCTCATCATACAGTTGAACAGCTGTGTCAACTTCTCTAGTCTTTTCTCTTTTTTTCTTTTCTGTTTTATAAACATACATACATTTTCATCAATCCACAAATAGTTGAACACGTCTTGTGTGAAGGTTTGAATAAAATTGGTGATATCTAGCACTATAAAGCATGTTGATAGATTTCATGGACAGTCACAAGTTCAACTGCCATTCGTTCGTCTGGAGCCGTTGAGCGGCACGGGTTTTCAAAGAATATTAGAAAGTCTGTGTTAGCTCTGCATGCCAGTAATTTTACGAATAAGCAAAACTAAAGGTCATTTATTTTAACGAACGGTATATAGCTTTGTGCCATGCTTTCCACATAGATTTTCTGTATGCATGCTTAGCTTAGCTACAACAGTCTTCTAATATACAATTGTATTAGGTAGAAACGAAATGATCGACATTATCTGATAATCCAAATACCCTCATTTTTTAAGGAATTTCCCGTTGCCCTGGTGTTCCCAGAGCTGTGGAGCAACACGTGGCAAATTTGTTGCGCCAAATAGTGGACTTGTTTCCTTCATCCGTTGGGTTGACACTCTTTGTATGAGTGGAAAAAACTGTATGTACGGCGTAAAAACCCAAAACCTAAAAATCCCATTGGTACACATTGAAATATAGGATTATATATTTAAGATTTACATTCAAATTTGTTCATTTATTTTATATGTCTTTTCAAATTCCACGACATCGTAAAAATTTCTTCAGAGGTGATAAACCCCTGTTTCCCTGGTTATATTTGTAGCGGAGGCCATGTCATATACAGGACTGTGTGGAAGTGGGAACACGTCTGTCTTCAACTCTACAACCACCGGTTCATCAAGTGCATCTACTTCTGCGTCTTCAACTACCCTTATGTACCCTGTAACCACCAGTCCTCGGAAGCCAACTGGATTTGATAAAGCAAAACGACTTAAATTTATTTCACCGTTGCTAAGATACCACGTGAGGATGTTTGAACGTTGGATAGCAACAGGCCCAGTGCGAGACGACCGTGCCATTGAAGACATTCCGCCTGATCAGCTGGATACTCATCTGTCGAACTTCTTTACTGGCATCAGAAAACAAACTGGACAAGAATTTTCTCAAAAGTCACTACAAAGACTCCGATGTAGCTTGGAAAAATTCCTTAAAAATATAGGTTACCCAGTGTCTATAACCGCATCTCCATTATTCAGACAAAGCCAAATGGCATTTAAGTCAAAAGTCAGTTCTCTCTCCATTAATTAGTCGATTTTTTCATACTCAGAATTGTTAGAAAAACAGAATTCCAACATTTTCGAACGTAGATATTCCCAGACCAATGGTTGGGAGGGAGCTTCTGGAGCTCTCAGAGCCCATCTATTGATGCCTTTGATATTAGTGTGTCTTGTGGTTGTCGTTATGTTATGCCATGGACGTTCAGTGTGATTATCTCTCCGTACTATGCAGGTAAACCGCCCTACAAGAATGAGCGAAAAACCGTAATACGGTCTAAACAAAGTTAAGAGTTTGTCTGGAGTTTTTTTATTCGAAAATAACGTAGGTCTATAGACGTTTGTCTTTCGTAACTATATCTATGGTTTAAGTAGTTACGGCTCCAGTCTTTGAGCGTTATGGGAGGACACAACTATTCTTTTTAAATCACCATTCATTTTGTTTGAAAGAAAAACTTTCATGTTTTGCTGCCTGAATACACGTTGTTTATGAAAGTGTAGTTTTAGTTAATACAACAAATACAATTTTGTTTTTTCATACAAAAAATGATAAATATTTGTTATTGACATGTGTATTACATTTGTACTCAACGTTCTGAACGCTGTTTCACCTTTCTGTTTCACATAGCGATTCATTTGACATGTTGCAGATGGCTTTATTTACTGAATAAATACAGTTCTGAGATATTTAATCTTGTAGTTATCTTCCTCGGTAAATCTTTGCTAACGCACTTGTAATCTTCCGTATTACATACAAAATTGAAGTTGGCGAAAAGCATAATAAAGAAATGATAAAATATAGAACATATGCTTAACCCCAAGTGAACGCTCCTTCCTTTGGTTCGTCATTTATTTAAGTATCCGTCAAATTGGTCGTTTTTGATTATCAGTGTTATGTGCAGTATTGCTGTTCATCACAAAAATGCGCCATGGCGTAGCTGAAATAACGCTGAATGTGGCGTAAAACACTAATCAATCAATCACCACAAAAGGATAGAGATTCTGGCTTGGAAATATGGGTTGATCATCACAGAACGTTGATTAGTATCGAACACCAGCTAATGACTATTAGGCCAATCCGCAATAGTGATCAGTGTGGTTGCTGCTTGATTAAAATAGCATTATGATGGTTTTGGCTTGAAACATGCGTGGTGAGGAAGAACATTACTTGAAGTACGGCGAAAAACAATCAATTGACGTATCTTGATTGATTTCTTCCAAATACACGTTTTCCTGAGATTTTAGGAAACTTATGATATGTGTAATTTCCTGCTGAACATGATTGATCAATACAAATCATCCGGGTATCGCTACATTCTCTTGAACACAATACGTGGGAAAATGCCGCTCCAGGAATTTATAAATCTTAAGAACCTTTCAGTGTACAGTATATGACGGATATTAATCGGAATTGAATAATAATAGTTCTCAAAATGGATCAGTTTCAAGAGATGATATGTGTTTTTATGGATGTCCTGTTGTTTCTGAAAATGTTCTCCAAACAGAATGTTCTTTTTGATTTGTCTGGTTTCTGGTGCAGGATTAGATGCAGAGTTCGGTATCTCTAATAGTCTATCATACCATGCAGCCGTATCTAGCAATACAGTGCAAATAATGATGTATATACAAGTTTTTTGGTACACTCCCTGACTAATATTTGTTCAGTTAATTATGTCTATTAATTTTTGATATACTTAACTTTTGACACATTTTATAATAAAAATGCGATCAGAAATGGCCCATAAGCCTTGTTAAAAGTGCGGAAATACGGTTCAACCATCTGTTAACAGCCCGCCACTTTTCTGTTATCGTCAATGTAGCATTGGAATTTTAGCAAAAGGCCCAGCAACTTCCATTTTACGCACAAAATGGGCATTGTTGACTATTACAAAGGATACAAAATTGATTCGATGAGGTTATTAAATCTGTATTAAGCCGGTTAGTCTATAATCTTAATTACGGCGTTACACCCCAATCAAACATTCTAAATTAAAGTTTTCAGCTCCACATGTAATCCTGATGCAGATCGATTACACAGTTTGGGTAGTGTACACACTGTACCTAGTGCATGGTGTGACGGATACGTCCATAGCTATATTTAAGGGTGTCAAATAGAAAGCGTATACTTATCAAAAGAAATCTATCTTTATCTCCGCTCAAACAGCCTTATATATTTCTCAGTTGTCATTCCTTCTAGCTGTCGTTATGTGGTCTGACTTGGTGGATTAATATGATATCTTCGGCTTTAATTGTACATTTACGTTGTTGATTCGTGTACATACCTGACATAAGATATGTCGGCTGGTAATGACACATTCCTTTTGATGTTCTGTTTGTAGTACGGGGAAGTTTGCCGACTACAAGAGCAAGCGGTCAGTGCGATAAAGACGAGGGCGCGGAATCCAGACTGCAGGGTATTCCACGTTTACGACGATACCATGTCCGCACATTTGAACGATGGCTCCGGACTAGCCCACTAGCTGAAAATCGGAGGATCGAGACCATCCCACCTGATCAACTGGACAGTTATTTGGAACAGTTTTTCTCGGTTGTTAAAACTCAAAGTGGTGAAGATTTCACCAGAAGTTCTTTAACACGACTTCGGAGTAGTCTGCAGAGGTTCTTGGATGATCAGAAATACCCCACATCCATTGTCTCATCGCCATTGTTTTCCAACAGTCGACTAGCATTCAAAAAAAAGGCACAAAGTCTGACAACACCTGTTGCACACAAAATAGACTTCGTTCCATTTTCATGAGCCCAGTTTAATTGATAAGAGGACTGAATTTTGTCTGCAGCATATTAAGACGGAATGTCTGCAGCATATTAACACGGAATGCCTGCGTTTGTTGGATAAATACAAATATGTTTGCTTTACATTTGCCTAATGAAGGTTTCTTGCTAATTTGGTTTGTATTCAGTTGTTAACAGGAGGTCAAACTGAAACATGCTGGAATTTATTCTGTTTCTTTTACAGAGTAAACTGTTGTCCACCTGCGAATAACTGGTCAGGTTTATTTTAACACTTAAGAATGTCTCGTGACTGTTTTAAAGCCTCCTAATTCGCATGGTTCTGGAGATGCTGCCTTTTGGGATTATAGTGACTTGTGTGTCCGAATGCGACAGGGAGACAAACAGATACAATGAGTTATTGGAAAACTTGTGAGCAGACTATTCTGAAACTGTTGAAGCCGAAAAAGTTCAACATTTCTGTCTCTTTCTGTTCTTAGGTATATGCTGAGATATTCAGTTCATTTTGAGTGCCATCCGTGGTCAAAGATGTCATTGACATGGGTACATCGAACAATGAGTATTCAGTGAAATCGAACTCCCTAAAAGTGGATTTTGACAGATAGTTAACTTGAGTGTATCTAGATTTAAAGTTAATAGTATTTTATCTTCTGTTTAAAGAAAGTCACAATGTTTAGATTCGGCGTTTTGTTTAATAAAATGTAGCTTCAACTAAAATTTTACAGTATTATTTAATTTCTTATTTATTTACTCTTTTCAATATATCGTACATAGGTATCCATATAATCTTTGTTTTTTACATCAACGAAGACGGACACAAATAATTCACAATACCTCTCGATATCAAACTTTTCTATAAAAACGGAGTATTTGCCTTTACTTCTTGCGACAACGTTAGAGGACATGTATTCAATCGATATGTTTTAAACATTATGTTCAGCCCTGTAACTTAAAAGAGGGGAAAAGAGAACTTTCCGAGGGACGAAAATATTAGGAAGACCCCTCTGATGCAATTAATATGGCACAAATCTCCCTCAAATTCCATGCAGTATTGTTAAATACATCGGCAAACGAAGAGCTCCATGTTTTGAATCTGTGAGATTTAACTATCCCCTATATATGGTGAATTACTCTTATTTTTTTTCCACGTTATTTCTCTCCATATAACTCTGGATTAAATTAATTAACTTTGAAAGTTTTATACGAATTAGTCGTCCACGAAAAGAGAATAACAATGTATTTGAAAGAAAGAAATATATTTTCTTGACTGATTTCTGCCATTTCTAGCTATAAGTTTTAAGGTCGTTTAGTGTGTTACCGTATGGTGTTTATAGTAGCAGCAACGGAGGTGTTTAGTTTTGATAGCTCCCATCGATCTGGTGAAACGAGCATTTAAATGGTGTTTCCTCCCAACTGTCTATGTATCAGTTGAATATAGTTCATTTGTTTGACTAACAAAGTTTAACATAAGCAATACAAGCGGGGTTTGTTCCCCATCTTTTATTGTATCTAGCGGGATAAGGGAAAAAATAGCGTTTTTTTTCTCTCCCTTTGTTGAAAAGGATGCGGTAGTCCTGTACATATGTCTATAGAATTGAGCTTGCATGAATAAAACCATCATAGATTATGCTTTTGTTTAGTGTGTTGAGTGGCCATGTACATTTGCAAGATAGCCACCTAAAACAAAATTACAATGTAAAGGCAGCGATAAAAGTTGCACTTGCGGATTCAATATATCGCATTGTTTGAAAAATCATTTTCAAGACTGAAACATATTATGTACAGAAAGCGTATACCACGACGAGGTTATGTTTCTATTATTAGTAATACTTTCGATTTACATCATCTATATATATGCAAGTGCCGTCACTTATTCTCAATATTGTAAGGTGTCATATTTCATCGCGCATCCAAAGATGGTATGCAGCTTATCTCACTTATCTTACCTTAATACTCTGGTATAACTTTCTATTTGGCATAATTGTGATTTGTTGTTTTGATTTCCGTAACTTGGACAATCATATATATTTTTAATGTATTGAAGGACAATGTCCTTGCCTCCATCTGGATTCAAACTGGTAAGTGTGGCTAGAAGGGCCAGCGAACTGGGGTAGTGGCTAGCGGGGGCCAGCGAACTGGGGTATCTGGCTAGCAGGGTCAGCGAACTGGAGTATCTGGCTAGCACGGTCAACGAACTGGAGTATCTGGCTAGCAGGGTCAGCGAACTGGTGTATCTGGCTAGCACGGCCAGCGAACTGGAGTATCTGGCTAGCAGGGTCAGCGAACTGGAGTATCTGGCTAGCACGGTCAACGAACTGGAGTATCTACGGTCAGCGAACTGGAGTTTCTGGCTAGCAGGGTCAGCGAACTGGAGTATCTGGCTAGCACGGTCAACGCACTTGGGTACATGTATCTGGTTAGCACGGTCAGCGAACTGGAGTATCTGGCTAGCACGGTTAGCGAACTGGAGTATCTGGTTAGGACGGCCAGAGAACTGGAGTATATGGCCAGCACGGCCAGCGATCTGGAGTATCTGGTTAGCACGGTCAGCGAACTGGAGTATCTGGCTAGCACGGTCAGCGAACTGGAGTATCTGGGTCAGCGAATAGGGGTATTTGGCTAACCGTATTCAGGCGCACTAAACCTAAAAACATAACCTGGTTAATATAAACCATCTGAGCAGATATCGATTTGATTCTTGTCAACGGTTTAAAAATAAAAAGAAATGTTGAATCAACTTGCGTCATGGAGCCTTAACTTGACCCCCCTCAGAGAAACTCATCTTTGTGTAAAAAACATCATAACAGAGCATATTTATAGACTTATAACAATCGATGCGTCTAATCAAGAACAGAAACAAAAGCTTTGAACAATTTTATGGGCACATGCCCAGTGTTACCCAAATGATGGAAAACCCCTTGGCTCAAAATCTCAACAATAAACATCCCAAAATCCCTTAAATTCAAAGTTAAATGTTCAAGCATTATGATAGTGAACAATTAATCGAAATTAAGATGACGAATGGTTACATTCACCGTTGTGGGCATATAATAAACTCAGTCAAAAAAGAAACTTCACACTCGTTTAGATGTCGATAAGTTGAACATACAAGAGAAGTGGTTTTAAATAATGATTAAATTCCATTTTGTACCCATTAAGGACGGTGTACCATAAAAGTCATGTTCATAATGTATCCAGTTCAACCGGAAATGCTACAGAAATGTAAGAGAGTAAAAATGGTAAGTTACAACTTGATGAAAGCATGGCCATAGCGCGTATGTCATCCATGAGCGTTCACAACTGCGACGCAACGTCTCCCCATGGATTGAATGATGCGTCTGAACACAGCTTGGGGGATGCGTCGCCATAAATGAACCAACATGGCACCAAGTTCCTGCAAATTCTGTGGAGGGTTCCTTATTCGGCGGAGTCTTCTGCCCAACACATCCCATACATGTTCTATGGGATTACGGTATACGGAAAACCTTGCGGGTCACGCCATGACATTGATGCCAGCATTCCTAAGAAAATTCTGGGTTAAATTGGCCGTATGAGGTCTGGCATTATCGTATTGGAATGTCAGACCTATGCCATGAGCTGCCATGAATAGCAAAAGCTCTGGAATGAGCACTTGATCTCTGTATCCTGCAGCAGTTAGGTTTCCGTGAACGACCATCAGTCGGGAACGGGCAGCACCCCAAACCATAACATTACCGCCCCCAAAACGGTCCACTTCCTGCACACAACACTGGGCGTTCCGTTCACCGCGTCTCCTCCAAACTCTAACT